>UCOM01000823.1:0-60052 GCA_900474385.1 Ormyrus pomaceus
TACGCGTACACAGACAGGCAGGTTATGTGTGCGTGAACAGTCATTCCCAAAATTTCTTACGGAATCAGAGAGGTGGGGAGTATAACAAAAGCAGTACTATCAGAGCTATACTTTTCACGTGTAATGTAGCACGATAACCCCCTTAATAGAACGCATTTTTGCCACTCTGGTGAATAAATAAACAATTTCCCTTATTGTATGCGTGCACGGAAACGAAGTCCACTTCACAATGGTGCTCGATAAAACGAACCTCTCTTGTTTCTACTACTCGGTAGATGTTGGTTGCACGTGTGCTTGCGGTGTTTCATCCTAGCCAAAAGAGATCTAGTATTTTTATTAGAAGGTTGTCCGTATAGTCATGGTGCTTACTCAGTTTCGGGATGTGACTCATACTAAAAGGAAAATAGCAAACTTTAAAAAGAGATTTCGTGATTTTGCTCGGATTTTGCAGGGCAATAAGTGCAACATGTTCATTTAAAACAAAAACTTGCAACACTTTTCCTAAGCTATTACAAATTAACAACTTAAAATTGCATCTGAAGCAAAATAAAATTGCTTTTTAATTACTGTGACGTCTAAGGTACCTTTTTTTTATAACTTTTTTAATCCTTTTATTTTATACTTAGTAAATGCTTCCAAGTGAGGTTACTGTGGATTTAATTATACCGCATGCATGCAGTATTGCAGGAGAGCGTGCACGAGTACTTGTGCGTGTCGGATGTAAGGAAAAATCTTCTATAAAGTAAGAAAAAAAAAATTCCAAGTCTAATTTCCACCAGGAGTAAAATGAGTAGATTACCAAGTCTGTATTTGTTTTGACTCGAAAGATTAGAGAGTTCTTATTTCATCACGTAGAAGAATGTATAATTAACTGAATTATTATAAGTTTCCGATAAGTTAGCTATAGATACGTAAAACGCTTTACTTAGTTTAATTAGTGAAATTTATTACTATATTTGTAAATCGCGTTTTACATTAAGCAGACGTTATTTCAAAAAACATTCCTACAGGAAATCGCAAACTAAAATCAATGACTGCTAAGTTCAGTCAATACAGTATCCCATTAAATACAAAAACTTTGCATTTAATGAAAACAAGATTAGGTTTTGTTTAGTTAACAGTCCTCGAGTGAAAGTAAGACTGCAGCAGGAAAGTGAAGGTGCTTTGAAACTGCACAACATTCGCGTAAAGAAACACGTACCTGCGTTAAACAAAGGGACCCCTAAGTTCAAATAAATGATAGCAGAAAAACAGATCGAGTTACACCGAGATCTACATCGAATCCATGTATCGAACGTTCAACGCGTCGGTCTGAACTTCTGAGCTGGCAGTCAAAAATTCTTTCCAACCTGCAGGCAGCGGGAAAAAAGGCTCGGAAAACATTTCGCGATTTTCAATGCTACAGCCTTTCCAAAGACACACGCCGTGAGAGAGTACAGGCGAAAAAACAGAAGTACATTTCGCCTTTTGCCGCTCGGCTTATGAGAGCGAGCGAGTAAGAAGATGGAATGCGTGTACGTACAAATGTACGGAGCCGAGAAAAACTCGCGTGCGAGCACTTTTCTACGACTGTCGGTGTTGCCCGTCCGGCTGGATGCATAATTGTTTTTGGCTCTTTGTCGGGCTCGGGAGTGGCTTTTACATTAACAAGCCGTAGTTTTTGGATGGACGTGCTAGAAGAGAAATCGTTTCTGGAATAATTTAGAGGATCGTTTTGGTGAGAGTTCAAAAGTGGTACTGAATTGATTCTTTTGAGAATCTTATTAAGAATTTTAGAATGGACAGGTCAAATTTTCAGTAGTTTCAACATTTACAATATTGTACGATCCACTCTCGTTATGATTTAGAATTGACCTGTGTTGTACACATGAGAAAAAGTAATGTAATGTAAACATAAACATAAGCATTCACCAAATATTTACTAGTTTCTAATCGGTTAAGTCTCCGTGAAGATTATTTCAAATTATGAATAGTATACTGTTTCTATATTTAGTTAAATCTTAATATTTCGAATGAAATTAAAAAATCTTTAAGTAATTATGATGATTTAATGAGTTTAAATACAGCTACGCAGTAAGAAAAAATTTCTGATCAAAATTTCCGCCAGGCTTATCATTCTTCTACCACCAGAATTTTATCTACTATCTCGTTTTAATGAAGTGTCATTAGGAATATTTATTTCATAAATTGATCAGAATCTAGCACCTAATCACAAACTATTTTCTCGACAATAAAGATTTCTTCAGAAGATGGCGATTAGCATTATTGATATTTATATGACTGTGCAGAAAATTATCGCAAATAAGAATAAATTTTCTAATTAATTTCTCTGCTATTGTTGCAACATTGGTTTTTGTCGTCATTTTAAACTTCCAATGTAAAATTCTCCAATTCTATATATAGTTTTCCTAGAAAAAAAATTAGTCGACTCCTAACATTAAGTATAAAAAGGTCAAACACTTCCTAACAAAAAATTCTTCACATTCTGTTGAAGCATAGCGAATAATGAAACAGAAGAAACCGTTACATGCCGAACTAATTCCTCGAAATTGTCCATTTAGACCAAGTATCTAATCAGCTGATCCAAGCTTATAGTTAGCCTGGTGCAGGTAGTAGTTAGTTCAAATCGCTAAACAAACATTACTCCATCCCCACTCCGTCGCCAAATTCACTTGGCAAATTAACCGAAAACCCAACAGTCGGAAATCCTTCGGCGCAAACGAAAATAACCCATCCACCTGCTTGGCTCCCTCCGAAATTCAATCCCCCAAAAGCGTCCGAGAGTGAACTCGGCGGCGCTCAAAAATCGCAGTCGCCCTCGCGGCAGACGGGTCTGCTCGAAAACGAAAAAAGGGGGGCCGTCGCCGCCGCCGCCGCCGCCGCCGCCGCGCAAGAAAGCTCGGGCACCCCAAGTCTCGCACCCTCCTCGCCGGGGTTTCGAGATTCGGTGCATGTGCACACGCAGGAGAGAGAGGGGGGCGGGGAGAGGGGGGGAGAGGCGCGCCAGCCGGCGGCAGGCAGGGTCGTCGGCACGCTCCGTGCACACGTCAGGGCCAACGACCTCCACGGCGAGCGCCGCGCTCTCCGGCTGTGTGCGCGTACGTGTGACAGGCGGGCAGCGCGCATGCGCACGGGGAGATGACCATGGCGCGGGACTCGGCTCCGTGGGGGGATTTTCGGAGCCGGCGGGTTCGCGTACTTTTGGCGGGAAGCGCCGGATTAGGGAAAGTGCCGGATCATCGAGGGTTCTGCTCCCCTCCCGGATCAGCTTGAGCTTAATTGCGTGGTAATAAGATGTTGTCTCGGGCTTGCGCCGGCTGCGAGGGCTTGGCAATTCGGAGCGATGGGAAATTCAAAGGACGGGCGTCTCGGGGAATAAAGTGAAGGGATAAGGTTTCTGCCTTGAAAAGAGTATTTTTGAGTTTTCTCGGTGGGAAAAAGCTTTGGTTCTAGAGCTTTTTTAGTTGAAACTTGAAGATCAAAAGCGCTTATTAAGGAAGCGTTGCTATTTTTATTTATGAAAAATGCATAAATAAAATAATAATATTGTATGCTAGACCGTTACATAAATATTTACAATATAATAGAGTTGAAAGTAGATTGGAATTACTGCTGATAAAGTTTATTCCTTGTAATATCCTGCAATTTCAGTTATTTTTCACAACTGTCCCAATGGATTCTTCCAAACAATACCAAACAATAAAATTACAGTCCAAATCGAACCAAATTCAGTTTTCAAGTACCTTATCTGTATAGAAACGACTTTCCCTCGACCGAATACAGCCTAAACTGCGCCCTCAGGCGAAAAAGCTGAGCTCGGCATTTTCGAAAATCCCCAGAAAAGGTCGAAAGCGCGGCTGGCTGCAGCTTGGCGAGGACGCGCGGGCCTTGAGCGCAGCTCTCGGCGTGGGTGGCGCGTCGCAGCGGCGATATTAAAAATAGAGCGGCGCGCATTTGGGCCGGCGATGAGCGTCAAGCTCAGCTGGGAGATCGTTATTATTGTTGTTCCGCTGCAGCGAGCTTTTATTGGATCGGAGCTGCTTCTTTTTTTTCTGTCGAGCGCCGCTCTTCTCGCCATCGCAGTTTTTACGTTTTATTGTAGGCGGGGGGGTTTCTTCTGGAATTCTTATCGCGGCCGCGGAGGAAAGTTTTGCGTTTATTCATAGAGTGGAAAAGTAGAATAGAGGTAAATATAGAAAGTTGCTTGTAGGTACTGATGATATTGTGAATTAAGTTTTAGTATAGAATTTAAATGAAGTGCCTTGGTAGATGTGAGTGATTATGTTTAGGAGAGCCGCATAGAATTGATGCCACTAGGTGTTATGTTAGGAAAAATAAGGTTTATTAACTTTTCAGGGTGGATCTATTCCCGTAGATGCGCATTTATGGGAAGTATAAAGCTACCATTGATGAACTCTTCGTGACTAAGAAGAAAAGATATATAGTTTGCACTATTGCAAGAAAGCCTTAAAAGCTCGACATTATTTTAGTAAATGTTAATCTAAATATTCTCGACTGTGACTGTAAATACACTTGAATTAAAATGAAAAAAATTCATTGAATAAACTCGGAATACTTAAGATAGAGCAATCTTTTAATTTTTTGAATTGATGTCATTGAAGCCGTACGTATTCATTTCACTTCTTGCTACTACTAAACCAACATGCTTTTTAATAATTGTTACAGTTTCAATTCTCACTTGAGTGTCAATCGCATTATGAGTAACTTTAACTGCACAATTAAATGTTAAATAAAAATACATAATCTTTATACGTATAAACTTTTACTTATAAATACACGGATGTATTAATTATCCTTGTAAGCAGTTTGATTTACTACCGTTGTTCGTATATGAATTTATTTTCTAAAATAAATTTTTGCTGGGATTAAATTATTCAATTGTTCTGCAGTGAAACAATAAACAAGAATGCTCTTTCTTCTCTCGAAACCTCCGAACAGTAAATTCGTCGGTCTCCGGCAAAAATCATACTCTGCAAAACAAAGTAAAACGCGCAATGGAAAAGTCAAGGAAAAAAAAAGCGACGCGCTACGTTTTCACCACACGAAGTCTCGCTCGGCTGACGCGATGCGGGAAAAGAGACGGAAAAGCCTCTTTTCTCTGCCTGTCTTTTTCTCTCTCCGTTCAACTTTCTCTTCTCTCAGCTCTTTGCGTGTTCTGCGTTGTATGCTTTTTCTCCTACGAATTTTTTTAAGAATTTCGGTGTTCAAAATTCATTAAAAAAACGTTAAAATGTTGAAATTTGTCAACAACAGAAGTTTTTGTGGGGAATTTTATTTTAATATCTGTACATAAAACCACAATCAAGAATTTACTAGCCTATAAAACTATAAAACTACTTATTACTTAAATCAAGTTAAATAACTCCATTTTTATATTTCCAATTTACAATAAAAAGTGAGAGGTATGTTCAAGTTAAACAACTAAATGGATTAGTCGGAATTTATAAAGCTGGTACGAAAAAAATTATTATAAATAATTTTATATTCGACGGTGATTATTTTTTATAAGAGAATAGCATTCATTTTTATTAAGCTAATTATTTATTTTATGATTTAAATTCTTCTGAAGCCTAAATACGTGTACACTTTTTTCAAGTACAAAATAATAATTTTTATAGATAATATTAATGTACAATTATTGTACAAATGTGTACAACTTATAAAAGTATTTAAAATATTAATAAAGTATTCTCGATTTGTGCAAATATTTACTGTTTGAGATAATTCATAATTATTACAAACGTCGAACGAAAACAAACCATATTTGCAGTAAAGGATCAACATATTTTTATGATATTACTGAAAAATCATTATTTTTATTAACTTTGACAATGAAATGTCCTTAGGGCAAACGTCACTATACGTCAGTTTATAGCTTAAACTATAAACTTAAAAAAATTAGAATAGTGCAAAGTTAAAAAATATCCTACAAACTGCTCCCACCATCTCCTAAAAATAAATCTCCAATCACAAACCGACAGCAAATAAAAGCCGAGAAAGAAGCTTCGCCTCGTAGCAGCAGCAGCAGCCAGTAGTAAAAGTCGGGTAGGCCTCGATCCCGCGCGTTTTCAGGCAGCGGAGGGGGGAATTTATTGATCTCGGCAGCCCTTTGCCCTACATACCGAGGCGACGAGCTTGTAGAGGCTTGTCGTGCTCATTTCTTGAGCGAGCGGCGCGCAGACCTATTTTTTCTGGCTTTTCTTCCTCGTATTTTTGGGCCGACGGGCTTTCGGGCTTTCCGAGAGGACCATTCTGAAGTGGTTTAATTGGATTTTTGGGGAGGGGGAGGGGGAATAACAGCTGAATAGGCTTGCTTAATTGCTTTCTGATTGCTGCGTAGTCAAAGTGTGAATAGAAATGAAACGCAGTTTCGATTGTATAATGTTCTCTCTGACTCTTTCGACCTTCTTCCGTCTGGCTTGAATAATGCTCTGCTGACGTTGTTATTGTTGTTATTGTTATTCACGCTGCGATCGTTTCTTCCTTTCACCCCTTTATGTTTTGCTATGGTCTAGCTTGATAATAAGAAACCAACATGCTGCACTGCCCGGAGTCTTCCGGCGTTTAAATTCCTTTTCTTCACGGTGTTTCAGACAATATTTTTGTAAACAGACGTTAAATAGTAATATTGGGACTTTCAGTACCTTTGACACGCAGCCAGCCGTAGTGCTTTGTAAGTCGATATTTACTTGCGCTGCAAGTTCCCCGGATGTGGGTTTCCGCCGATTCGGTGGTGACGTCATCAGTTTTCCAGCGCGGTAGGTTATTGCTCTGATAAAGCACCGTCACACTTTGAAAAATGCCTCTTCTTCAATGCAATTTACATTTCTAGAGATTATCTTTCGTGGAATCCGATAATTTTGAAAAAATGCAGAGTCATTGAAATTAAAATTCATTTATTGGCTAATAAAATCCGAGAAGATAGTGCGGCTGCATTACTTCGTAAAACTGATTAAAGATTTAGTTATTAAACGTAAAAACTAGATCTTTACTCGTCAGCTGACTATTCCATTAAAGGTTTCTTTGAATTTATTTATTCAAATAATTGTTAATTGATTAGGATTCTCAGCCCAAAAAGTATTGCTTTATTTAAACAATGTATTTAATCCTCTAGTCCTTCTATATGAAAATTGATGCAAGGTTTGATTTTTAATAAAATTGTGGATAAATGACAGAAGTTCTAGGATTATCCACGACCATTCGTCATATTTTGGTCAATTATTCATGCGTGGCTTTCAGGGTTGACTCCAAAGAAGCCAAGTCTGGACAACTTTCCTCGTCACTGCTAGCTAAGGCTTCTTTCTACCTTTTAAAGTATCTACAGGTTCTTTAAAGTTCGTCAACAACTTCAGGTGCAACTTACTTAGCATACAGATAAATTAATCTTGTAATGAAGAAATAATGGTAATTTAGGTTAAAGCCCATATAGAAATCTTGAATCATTCTTAAATTCATTAAGAATATTATGATATTGGCGTACAAACAGTCTGCTATTTTAAGAAAATGAATGGTAAAAAAGGAGATACTGCAAGTCCATAATGTTCAAGTTCCGTAACTTTGACGTTGTAAAACTCTTCTTTGACTTTGTACTGGAAGTTGTAATTAGATTTCTTGTTGGAGGTTCACTTGAGTACATTATTAACAGGAATTTTTACTTTCTTTCTGTTTATGTACTTAAACAAGCGCAACTAACAAAATACAATTCTCTTAAGGGGATCTCGGACAGGTTCGTCACAATACGTGTAATTTTACAGCACGGCCCATCTGGTTTATGTTTATCTTTAACGTCAAACTTCGTAACCCGCCTCGTGTCGTATTTCACAACTTTTAGCTCGAATTTTTGTTTTTCATAAATTATTATGTTACTTTTCCTTTTCTTATGATGGCAGCTACCTCCCTAACCTAGCATTCCGCGGTAGAAAATGCCTTAAAATTGTTTTAACCACAAAAAATACACATTGTACTGTGACCGTCAATTTTTACTCCAACATCCCCCTTAACCTTTAGAGGACGGGATGGCCCTTATACGGACCATGCTCATGATAGACACTTTACCTATGTTAGTTTTGAGATATCACATTTAACCAATTTCTATAGAAAAGCAAGAGAAATCAAAAATCCCAAATTCCCGTCCTCTAAAGGTTAATGCAATAAAGAAACGTGAAAAATCTAATCATCCTCTGGCTTGAAAATAGTGGACAGGATCGCAGAGCCGCAGCAGAAGGAACGGATGGTAACGCAAAGAAATTGACCAGCTGAAAGGTGTTGGCCGGCAAAAGCCCTAAGGGTAGTCGGCCGGACGTATTTTACGGTTGGCGGTCACTGCCGTGCGCGACAAAGTCGACCGTCTGAGCGATCGAGAGACGCCTTTGATGGTTGCCTTGGTAACGGCTTCTCTCTCTTCCTCTGTCTTTGCTATACTTCCGTCTCCCTCCATTACTTTTTCTTCGGCCGGTGAAAAGGATGCACTTGATGCTTGCAGACCGCTTAATGAGAAATTTACCACCTCGAGGATCGCAAATTAACGGGGGATGAAACGCGAGGCAGTCTTCCGGATCTCATTTGTCCCAAGGTGATTGGAGCTTTTATTGTTCCCTAGTTTATCGATCCAAAGGAGTCAAAGGATCCGGGATTGACAGGCTTAAACGATATATTGGTCTAACCGAGAATTTTATCGCAGTGGCTGGTGCTAAAATGATTGGCTGGAATTAGGAACCTTTTTAATTGGCATCAAAATGTCACTTTGGCCATTTATATGCACTCGATAATTTGATTCTCCATTTCATTTTTGTCTAATCTTAGTAACAATCAATTTAATCAAGCTACTGCTTGATTATAGTATCAAGCAGCAGTATTTGGAATTTCAAACTCTTACATCGTGATCACTTGATTGCAATATACTTTATTCAGAAATTTGTATTGTATTCTGGAGGAATTTGCTTTGGTAAAACAATCAACTGTAAGTAATCAGATGTTAGCAGGTTCAGTAATTTAGCGGTAAAGCAGGTGAAATACATTCTAGCAAATTGACAAGATGATTAATCACTGTTTCATCAGCGCTCCTATTGTACTCGAGTTGAACAAGAAAAAGAATCTCACCAAAATTTACATAACGATCAAAGATGTAGTCTTACATGTAACAGATTTAAATTATTGTGCACTGTACCTTGAATAATACAAGCTCAGATTACGATCTAACGATCTCATTAGGATCGACTGATCTAGATTGATTTCTTGTTATCTGATGAAATATTGAAGAATTAAGATTGATAACTTTATGAAAGTTCTTGAGGAAAGTCGTCTTCATAAAACATTTTGCATTTATTAAATTCTAACATAAATCTTTCTCCCCTTTAAATCATCATGTTTTTGCATAAACGTAAATCTTGATGGTTTCAAGTTAGCAATTCTAACCTTGAAATTAAAAGTATCGTACTAGCAGTATCTGCATTTACATTTTTTAGTTGAAACCATCTTTCAAGCTTATCTTCCGGTATCGAATTGCACGAAATAGCGAGACTTTCAATTTTGGCCAAATCCCATTGTCTATCGAGGGGAATTACCATACTCCAGCGGGTCAGACAATCGAAAAAACGCAGCAACGCTTCCGGCCGCTTTAATTCCTTGGGCTCTCTCCGGAGAACGGCTTGCATTAGTGGTAGCAGCTTTGCAGTCTGGTGCGCGCTCGATAAAAACGGCGTTACGAAACGGTAATTTCGCCCGAGAGCGACGATTCTCCATCTCCGTCTTTCTCTCTCTAGTGAGGAGCTAAGAGTAAAAGCCGGCGTGACGTCGTGATTGCACTGTGTTGTACCTGCCTCCCCAGAGAAAGAGGCAACTGTACTCACGACTTGATTGCGCCGCGACGTTATAATTCGGTCCGTTGTTCTGTCCTCCTTCTTTGTTTATTATATTTGCTGGATTATGTAAGAGTCAGCTTTTCGGTGAAGGGGAAGAGATCTCCGAAATATTTTATTGTCGTGCTATTTTAGACGGTAGTTACGTGCATGGCATTGTGTCGTGGCTGCAATGAGGCTCCGCTGTTTCTGTCTGTCGGCGGAACGTTAATTTATCTAATTGCCGGGGATGTAAATTTTCGGAGCATCCCTCGAGAAAATGAAAACAATGCGCTTCCAGGTTGGCTTACGTATTGAATGGGTTCAAAAGATCAGTTCCTTGTTCGTGCAATGGAAATCACTGTAATTTCGTTTCACTGTTAATTTAAACTTTCGATACCACTAATTATTTATTCTGTTCTGAATATTTAATTGCTATCTAAATGTTTTTTATGTAGACAATTGTGTTAAAACATTGCGATAAATTGTTTGATTCGAACCGTTTATTTAGAATTACAAAAGAATACATATTTCCGATGAAATATCTTAAAATTATAATTAAAAAATTTCAAACATTTTCTGTGAAACTAAATCTAAAAATACCTTGGTATTATATACATTCTATAGGGAATAGCAACAAATTATTACTGAATAAGACTAAAATTTCTAATCTGGTATAGTAAATTCATTGCTATTGAACGCAAATTATCTAGTATCTCCGAAACCCATAATTTGTCTTTCATTGAACCTTCACTCTTATCAAATAAAGCTTTCCTAGAGTAATCATCAACATAAAAAATGCAGCCGGCGCCATAAATTGTTTCCACACCCTCTACCAACGACACTACTACACAAGTTCTATTTCATCAACACATTCACATGCATCCAGTTCCCACGTAATAAAGCCTTCCAGCACTCTTTCTCTCACACTCAGAACTGTACGCACACATCCAAGTTATTAATACATCAGCCTATATATATCGAGTCGGCCGTTATTACACAGCGACAGCAGCTCGATGCACAGACAAGCGAAATGAATGACTTTCTTGTAAGTGATTGACAATTCCTCGCTTTCGCGCCGGGCTTTATCAAGGTTAACGTTATTAACGTAATCCCTTTTTTTCTCGGAACAAGTACGTACGTGTATCGATTGCATGCGCATGCAGATAGAGCGTCTTCTGCTAATGTCTTCTCCGGGGAATGGATTGCCCGTTAATCGCATTTATTTCGTAATTGCGGAGAGCAGGCAGCGAGATTAATTGAGAAATTAATGGCGGCTGGGCACTCTTGTAATGAATTTTTAAGATTTACGATGCTTTTTTGCGGTCTCGGTCCGCTGATTGGTATAAGTAAATGGATTTTTCGACTCTAGTTAGCTTGTTGGGGAGATAATTTGCGCAATGCTCTGTCTAGTTCTTGGGACGCAGAGAATAAAATTTCAATAATTCATATTTTTTTAAGCACACGCTTATAAAAATAATCCTGAATAACGTCGAAAAAAATGTATATACATTCGATCTTTCATAGAAAGCTCAGAGTAACGCTCCATCTTTCTCAGCATTATTATTCTATTATTTTCTGACAGACCTACGCATCATCATATTTCATTTTTCAGTAAACAACCGCGAAACAATGCCTCTCAAGAAGAGAAACATCCTTTTTTTTTGAAAATTTGCCAGCGAACGAAGGGCAGCAGCAGAAGCGACACGTTTCAGAAGAGAACTTTTCTCCCGACTCTCTGGGGCTTTTATTTCATTTTCTTTCCCTCGGCGGGACACCTTTGACCTACATTTCGGAACGAAAGACTGGGGTGTTTTGTGACTCGGGGTGTGTCACCGGCGCCTCTCCCCTCGCTTCTATCTCTCCCTCGACCTCGTCGCGTTATCTTCCTCCGCCTTGCTCGCCCCGCTGTCCGTTGGATTTTTACGGCTGTTTTGCAATAAATATCGCCCAACCACGTGGTCCGGATGGATTGAACGCTTGATGGGAGGGGAGGAAATTTCGATAACGTACTTTGAAATTTATGCTGGTGCTTAATGTTAATGACGTCCTGGGCCCTGTATGTGGGTTACATTCGCTCGGTAATCGATATATTTATGACTTCAACGAAGTTTTCCAGTAGAAAAAAGAGAATTATGTAGCTTCATGCTATAGAGCAGAGTGTAAGTAAGATTAATATAATAATTATGAAAAATCTAAGTATGTCATACATTATACGCATTTACATTAGCTTAATTTATTATCAAGCTTACTTTTTCTCTCATATTTAAGGATCTTTCTTATTTTAATATTTATTATCTCAAATTATATCAGATATAATAATATAGAATAAAAAAGAATCGTCATATATTTAAAATTACATTAAATACTCAATAGTATTGTTTCAAAATAAAATTCGGTACTCTAGCACGAGTTAAAGTAATACGCTTAAATAAACTAGTCACGTAAACTTAAAAAATAACGGCAAAATAAGGCTCTTGCTCGCTATTAGTTAGAAATAAAAGCAATAAAATAACCAACATTAAAAAACATTCATCCGAACTGTCGAAGTTAAAAACCGACTTCGGAAACCTCCTCGGAAGCGGTAAAAGCAGCCTCGAAAACGGCATTTAAAAAGCAGCACGCCCCAGAAAGAAAAAGTCGGCCCGGCCAAAAAGCCCCCCCTCCCCTCTGCCGGCATGTACTTATACGGAGCGATCGTTGCCACGCGGACTGCTGCTGAATGGATTCTCGGGGAAAGCTTTCGACTCACTCACTCACCGGGAGCCTCGCCCATGTCCGTGTGGCTGCGCGCGAGACGCCGAGCTTAAAGGGGATGGCTCGCTCGGAGCGCTCGGCTGTCAGGTGATTCCTGCTCGGGGTATTTTCGAACCGTACCTGCCTCTGATCGATGCTTTTCGTTTATTTCCGGAATTCGTTGCCGCTTCGACGGTGGAATTCGCGCTCGAGCACGACGCTCGTTCGAGGTGTATTTTGAGCCGTAACTTGCTGGGATTAGACGTTCGTTTTTTTCGTCTTTTGAGGAATGCTCTCTCGAGATGCGTGGCTCTTCTGATGTATTCAGTGTATTCTAAGAAACGGCTTCTTGCTACGAGTTTTTTTGCAATTCAGTAGCTGAATAATTATCACTTGGATTACTTTACAAGCAGGAATGCATAAGAAGTTGCTAAATATTTTTCTTACAAATTATGCCACAGGTAGTTTTTTTAATTAATGTAATAATTAGAAAATGTTTTTCTTTTATGTTTTTAATATAAAGTTCGTTATATAATTATAAGGTGAAGCTTCTTGTCAATGACAATCTAATTTTAAGTGCACTCTTCTATCTTACTTTCTCTCGACTGAAAACTCTCCACAGCAGATTATCAGCAATCAATATCAGTAACTTCAAAAATTCTGCTTAAAATACACCCCCTTTTAAATTCAGGGATGGCGCAATAATTATAGCGAATCCTACAAAAGAATAGCAAACGAAAACCGCAAGCACAATGACTATAGAATTTTGCAACAGAATCCTTTTCCAGAGCCGCAGCAACAGAATCACGCAGAGTTTTAAGTTGATCCCAATCTCTCGTTATTGTCATGCATCGCGACGTACGCCGAGAAAAGTCCTCGCCGTCGTCAGCTTTTCCGCGACGAGCCGGCTGCACAATATTATCTATCCTCCTCTCTTTGTTGCCTTTCGAGGGCCCACTTCGGAGCACTTCTTTTATCCGCGGGAACGACGCCGCTCGTTAAACTCGTCTCACGACCTCACCTCATCCACTCGTATTTTTAAAGCGACAGATTATCAGCGGATAATCCTGGCTCGGCATTGTGCAAACCAGAGGAGGAGGAGGAGGAGGGCTTTTCAGCCGAGTTCTGGCGCGTTATTTTTTTTTTTTTTTTTTTTATACGTTTCGATACGTCCGCGTGTGTGCAGGGTAATTAAACGCAATCTGCGAAGCATGACATTGAACTTCTTATCAAGGCTTGGATTGTACGACGTTGTTATTCTTCGATTGTGTTTTGTTTTTGTTTCTTTACGATTACTGATTATCGCTTATAATGGAAAAAATTAAACGTGTTTTTAAGGATTTTTAATGTTAGACAGTTGATGAGTTGGTTTAAATGAGCCTTTATTTGAACCGTTGACAAGTAATATAAAAACGTGGCTTCCGTAGGTCAAATTTAAATTTTAATTAAGTTGCCGATTATTATTTCAGTTTTAAATAGAATGGATCGTGTGATACTCGAGAGTGATGAGTCCGAAACCGTTTACAATGGGCTTTACAGTGGACACAATTCTGACAGTCTAATTTTAAATACGAAATAAAAACGAGTAATTGTATTATTTTATATCTAAAATAAATTTTTATTTTTTAACATATTATTATTGGTTCTTTTAAATTGTCAACAAGTCTATAATCAAACCCTCAACCCCTTTAATTTACCAAACAGCTGATTCACGCAACCAAACTAATTTCGTTCCAGCTTAATTTAAAAATTTCGTGAAAAGAATCTACGCTCTCGCTAAATTATCTAAAAATACGACCGCCAACCCTAGCAATCAGAAAGAAATGAGCAGAAAAATATCACCTCTGATCCAAGGTTCCCACAACCTTGCCGACCCACCCTAACCTCAGGACTAAGTAGAGAGAAAAAAAAAAGATCCTCGCCCGGGGAAAAACAGCCGAAACTCCGGACTGTCGCGCGAATCCTCGACGTGTTGTGACCGGCTAATTATTTAATCAATGCGCGCTTTCCCCTCCCCTCCCACCCCCCGCGGCTGTCCCTCGTGGCGCCCCCTCCCGTCCGACAACACGCGCCGATCCATATAACCAGCGGTGCTCGCACGCATACAGCGTCGCGACGAGGGGGGCGAAAGAGGGGGACTTTTGATTAAAACGAATCCACAGTTACCCCCTACCCTCGCCTGAGCCACACCCCAGGCTCCTTGCCGTAATTCTTCCCGCCCTCTTATTTTCCCTGTTCCTTGCTCTTTTCATTCGGGGGCGGTGGTGCTTTTGTTTATTTTGCCGAGGGATTTGCGAGGGATTGCCAATTTTGGGTTGGATTCCGAAAATAATGGAGAGGGGGGTCGGGTGAGTTGGAGGGAAATGAAGTTTTCGGAGTTCCCGATGGAACAGTGCAGGTAATTTAGTTGGGCCTTGAATTAGTGACTTAGAACTCGGCTCTCCGGTAATAATTACGTAAACTTTGAATAATTTCCGCATGCACGGCACTGCGATGTGGTAATTACAGAAAAGTATTGTGCAATTGTACCCGAGGAAATTGGTATGAATCAAATATTGATAATGTTGACATTCATTACCAGTCCCACTAATGCTACAATAACAGATTTACAAGGAGATAAAAGTTATGGTCAATTCAAAATATTCTTCGATCTATTCTCCGGACTATTATATATCGATATACTGTGACATAGTTAATTTTCTCTTTAATATTATACTTTCTTATAACTAGAAAAAAAATTGAATCTCATAGAAGATTAATTGGCTATCCTTAATTAGTTACTGTTCGAGTTCACTAAAATAATAAATCTCCTAAAACGAATAACGAGGTCAGTGTAATAAAAAAACTCTGTAAATTTAACGTTGAAACGTAATAAAAATATTCCGTAAAAATCATCAACGCCAGCTTCACAGAAAAGCGAGATAGAGGAGAGCATTGGACGTCAATATATTCTATATATTACGCCCAATCGATTACAGTTCAATCGATTTTTATTACCTTTAAAGCTCCGAACTTTTCGCCCTTTTAGTTCGTGCGGCTTTCACTTTCAGAATTTTTCACAACCCTGCCGCACGAGTTCCAGTTCGACACTCGGGGATGATATCCCCGCCTTCGCTCTCTTTTTTCGCAATTTCGATCATCTTCATTTTGCGGGTTTTTTCGCCCACGTTTCTTCCTCCCACCACGCCGGGCGAGAGAAGAGGAGAGAGGGGGAAGAAAGATATTCCATCTCTCTCTCTCTCTCGGTCCCTGCTTTGCTTTCATTTCCAGAGTCCTCCGATCCTCTCTCGCCGGCTGGCCTGCTTATCGGCCAACGCCCAGATATAGCACCGCTCGCCGGTCCTCGAAATATATAACCTCTCTTCGTGTGTGCGCTCTCTCTCTCTCTCTCTCTCTCTCTCTCTGTGTATTCGGTTTTTTACTTGCCCCCTTCGTGCGGTCTCGCGCGCGGCTCGGATTCCTGTATTATTCTCGGCGTATTTATCCTGTTGGTAGGAGCGTATTTTTAGTCGGATATTCTTCTCCGTTGCCGTGGGTGAGAAAATTTTTGTTTATTTGATTGGACGCCGGGTTTAATTGAAACACCTGATAAGAAATATATAATATACAATTTTTTTGAGACGAATATAGACTAAAACTTATTAGATGCTGACGTCCTTTTTTTTTTGACTTTGTGCATGTACTTAGTAAAGGATTATTTTAATACCTTTTTAATGAGTCTTTATAAGGAAGATCAGTTTTAACTTTATCTAGGTAATACTTGTTGATAGGTTTAGAAATCCGGTCCAAGGCAAGTTAAGTAAGAATATTTTTAATCCCTTGGGAAAGACGGTATAACTAAAAATTGACTTTAAAAAATTAAAGACGGTTGACATTTTCTCAATTATTGAGGGATGACTTATAAAAGCTAAAACGAATATAGAAATGGGGTCATTTATACATTGATGCTCTAATCTTAGAAAAAAAATTATACTTTTTGATCCAATTACAAAATATTCGACACAATCATCTTATACTAACATTATTTTCTATGACACCAAAGCCCATTATAAAACATCACGGACTCGAGCAAAAAAAAAAAAAAAAAAAACAATAAAACTAAAAACTAGCCTCAAGCTTGAAAACTTTATCTTCACCCGATACCAGTACGCCCGCACATAAATACCAGAGAATAAATATAAACATCCAAGTTGAGGAAAAAGAAAAAGTACGATCTAGATTTGAGATCGAAACGAGGTTGAAGGTGCGCGCGCTCGGTATAGCTATATATCGATTGCGCGAGCGCCTACTTTCCATCAGTCACCGGTCTCTCTTCGCTTATTTTATAATAATAAAGGAAAAGGCGACGGGAAGGCACGCCGAAGGGAGAGTCGTGTCCAGCTCGTAATTAGAACATTCTGAAAAGAGAGAGTGGATCGAAAAAAGACATACGTGTTATTGGAGTTGGAGAGAATGTGTGGCTTTAGTTTTATCGACGGTTCTCTTTTTTCGCAATTTTTTGCCGATGCTTTATAGTGTTTTGCTGGGTAAAAAAGGTGAAGGGAAATTTAATGGCTCTCGGTTAAACGCTGATAATTATTTCGCAGGTTTTAAATATTATTAAAAGTTAATCTTTGACATTCATCAGTATTGCATTAAGATTCCCTATTATAATGATCGAATATCTTTTTATTAACCCACATTATATCGATTCAACATTAAAGATCGACATGAAATAAATTGCCTATTCACTGTACCTTAACTTATTAGTACCGGCAACAAAGTAATTCAGTGCATAAAAGATTAAACGAGGCGAAAAAATCAGACACCCACAGGCATATTGAAAAATACAACAATATCAGTTTTTCGATTAGATATTTTATTAAAATAAAAAGCTTTCCTCATTTATTTACATATCCATAGGCATCGAGCATTACGTTGCAACTATTCCCAAAGTGGAACGCTTAACTTTTTATGAATTCGAACAAAGCCAATTGTTCCTAAGGGCAAGGTTTACTGAAAAACAAAACACATTGTTCTACATAGAGCAAAGTAGGTTACCCATTGAGCAGCAGCGCAGAAAATCGCACTGCTATCGTCAAAAATGGGCGAGATTCATCAACCCCTTTGTACCGAAAGCAGTCGATGTTTATCCCGGGCTTCGATCAAACAGCATTCACCTCGAAAAACGAGGATAGGCGCTTTTTCACCGCGGCATTATCATCGCGTGCCTCGTTTTTTCGACGTAACGGAGAGAGAGAGAGAGAGAGAAAGAGAGACGAGCCGAGCGCGAAAGACAGACTCCAGCTGACGTCGTCGGCTATAACGGAACATTCTGTTCTATCGGCTTGAATGCCCCATATTACAGTTCTCTCTCTCCGGTCTGTTAAAGGGGCCCATATTCAATCTTGGCTCGCCGCCGCTGATGATTTATTTTTCTTTATTAAAGCTTATTTGCATTTTTAGCGATAGCGGCTCGACGGATTTATTGTTGCCCGTCGGGGAAAATTATTTCCTAGCTCATTGCGAGCGTCGGTGTTTCTTTTTTTTTTTTTGTTTTTTGCTTTTCCGCGGTGATATAATGGCTTTTATTACGAAGATTGAGGTGCTCGTTCTGGGCTTTGTTGCGGACGGATGATTTAGAGGAGCCTTTATTGACTGATTTGAGGAAAGTTTAGAGTAATGGTTTATACCGCGGTGTAGTCGAATTTATTAGGCTTCAATTAAAAATATTTTTACGACGTTTGAAGGGTTAGAGGAGATATAGTAGTTTTATAGCTGGAAAATTGATTTTTAAAGAATTGATGAAGCCATGAAATTCAGTTTCAATTATATTCTACGTAAGAATTACAGTCCATTAAATTTAATAACTTCACGATTCTTTAGATTTAAATACTTTTTTTAAATTAAATGCGCGAAATGCACATTCACTTAAGATCGGATAATCTTTAAAAACAGATCACGGATTAACAATACTACACTAATCGTCGAAGAATACATGTAACGACTCGCAGTCAATTTCAAACCTTAACAATGATTAACTCGATCGAAGTTTACTTTACGTGAATCACCTCGAGTTCACTCATCGGCTCTGCTGCCGTTGGCTCGAAAAATAAACCCGTTGCACCTGCATGAATATGTCATTAAACTGTCCGCGTCGAGTTTTGAATGAAAAAAAGCACAATCCGAGCAGCTCCTCGGGAAGCTTCGCGACCTCGGCCAGACTCATTCGATCGGTTGATTATTGTTTCCAACTACAGTTCTATTTCATTTCACGAGCGTTCCTCGGTCGGCGGCGGCGGTGGCGGTTCAGGTGTCCGTGCAGGAAGTGATTCGCGAGCGAGGCCGCCTTATCCAACCTTGCGCAAAGTGCAAATAAAACGTCGGCGAGCGTAGTGATGTATGGCGTTCCGCCGCGGACGTTAGACCGCCAAGTGCGTTTTTGCGCGCGCCGAGCGCCGAGGCTTGGAAAATTGTGCTTTGTGTCCGCCGCGACTCGTTGCTCGTTTGTTAAGGTTTTGCGACGTTTTGCGATTTATGAAAAAATGCCGATTCGATGGAGGTGGCGGGAGTTTAAGTTTCCGCGAGGAACAAAGTAGTTCTGTTTGAGTTCCTCGTTTGTTTCTTTAAAACTCGAGGAAGAAGGGGAAGCGGAGAGATTGAAGAATATTTAATTTAATCTGAATTTCAAAGAGATTATAATCGTGAAATTTTTCGTAAAAATATTATATTTTTATCGAGTGCTTAAAGTATCCTTGCCAATCTACAAAGAACTCAAAACCCAAGCCAAATTTTCAGCCCCAAAAGCCCCGCAAACGAAGCTCGAAAATACGAAAATCGGCAACGAAAAGCTTCTGCAAGTCTCAGCTGAATCTCAAAGAGAAAGACGCGGCGCGGAGCGGCGAAAGAGAGAGAGAGAGAGAGAAGTTGCGAGCGACGCAAGGTCAGACGGTGGCCTCCAACTTCCGGTGGTCGGGCGTCTCTCTCTCTTTCGCGCACGAGCGAGACAGCGCGCAAAGTCGTAAACGTGCTTTCGCCCTCTCTCTCTCTCTCTCTCCGCTATCGCTTCGTGCGAAACGCAAAGCGCCGCCTAGCAGAGAGAGTCGGCGCGATAAAAGCGCGCGTGCTGCTCGCGTGCGTGTGTCCGGCCGTTGGGGGACGCCTCTTTGCGGTTCATTTTTGTATATACGCACTGGGCGCGCTGCGCGTTTTCTGCGCGGTCGATCGATCGCCGCCGCCGCCGAGGAGAGGAGGAGGGCTTTTTATTTTTGGCAGGTTCAAAATTTTGAGAAAATCGAGCTCCCGCGGTGTACGGAGGATTCGCTGCGAATCGTGACGGCGGAGGATATTCGAAGAATTTCGAAAGCGAGGCATGCGCGATGGGGCTTTCTCGAAAAAAAAGAAAAAGAAGAAAAAAGGAACGACGAGCTTTCGGCGTGGAATGCGCTGCGCGCGCGGACGCGGGAAAGCGCGAAATTGTCGCGTTGCAAAAGAGCTTATCCGATGATAAAGGAAAAAAGTGAACGAGCGAAAGAGAGGTCGTAGACCTGCGAGGCAGGTTAAAAGGAATCGATATAATAAATGTGGCGTGTGAAAAATAAGAACAAAAATTTGTTTCCACGTACATAAAAGGCTTACAGTGGGCTACAAATTTTTGTAAATTTAGCATCTTCATATAGAGTTTTTAATCATTTATTACATTGTCAGTGGTTTAATTTGATTAAGGTATTTTTTTGATGCTGCTGTATTTTTTTAAATACGACAATTTTTAAGCCGGAAACTTTCTAGTTCAATGAAACACTCTTTTAGATTGAAAAAAGTGACTTGCATAAATGCATTCACATCAGTGTAAGTATATATATGCATTCACTTTTTTGGATGCGCAATGTACTGATGTCAGTATAAGAAAACTTCACGTGACTACTTTTTTATAATTAACATCGACGTAGGAGGTTTTCGATTTATTTTTTTTTAAATTCGTTTCCTCCGGCAGCAATTACTTTTATTAGATTTCGCGGTTACCCAAGACCGTAAGCAAGTCGGCAACTATTTTTTATTTATGCTTCTCACAGATTTCCCAATTTGCTGCTTGCACGCATTTATTGCTTGATGAAATACGGGATTTCATAAGTTTACGACTCGCGGTTTTTTGAAATATTCGTGAAAATTGGCGAACGGCACCACGGAGGAATGAAAATGTTCTTGTAAAAAATATTGTTTAACAGTTTGAACCGAACGTCTGCGTCGTTTGAATCAACAAAGAAGTCAGCTGGCGCTTCTACATTAATCGCATCGTCAGCGGTGTACTCAATCTTATCAGACGTTCAAAAAGATAGTGGACAGATAAATTTTTTTTCCCGCGCGTACGTAAGAAAGAGGTACACGAGCTGCGAATAAAAAAGAAATCGCCTTTCGTCAGCCTAAAAGTTTTCCATTTTAGCAATCGTTTTGAATACTTTATACATACAATCAGATATTTTACGCTATTTTTATGGAAAGTTTTCTGCCTGAATCGTGAGAAAAATTACAGCATTTACCTACTCGTGTTTTTTTACTTTACAATATTTAGTAGAGTACGTATTTTTAGTTTTAATAAGAATATTAGTGATAAATCGTAGGAAATCCATTGATAATTTTATTGAATTTCTGATTTTAGAAACCTCGTTTTATAAATTTTTTAAAAATACTTTGAACATCGTCCCCAAGATCGCCAGAAATTTAAAGCTCAGTTTTGAAATTTCGCATTCCTTCCCGAAAATCCCAGCTGAAAATTTCGAATTTCCATGTTCCGGCGCAAAAAATGTTTATAGCTTGCAATATTGAAAAGGGCGGCGCAGGCCCCTCAGCGGCGAAATCCGTGCCCTTAAAACCGGCGTTCCATTTGGCGCTCGGCAGATTCTCGGCGCCTCGGATTAAGACCGCTCGTGACCCGAGGCGCGCTCTTTTTTTTTTCCCCGAAAATAGGCCATTCCACAGGTCTAAAGAGGCCGCGAGTGCTCGGCAAACAATTGAGAGCGAGAGAGATGAGTCAGGGAGGCAGAAAGGAGACGCCGAGATAAGTGCAGTGAACGAACGATAAGGAGGGGAGGAGGCGCGCGTGATTTGTAGTCTACTTTGAGAATGAGGAATAATCCACGTTTTAATAAAGGCCTCGGTGAGTTTCCGTGAGTTTCGATTTTGCTCCTGTGCGCGAAAGCCGGAGTTTTGTAATTTATTCTAATTTAGAGAGGATGGGCTTCGTTTGGGGAATTTAGTTGCTTTGGATATTGGTAAACCTTTTTTTTTTTGTGAGAAAAAAGATGTTTTGAGTAACTAGTAAAGGTGACAATTAGATAAAAGTAGATTAAAATGAATACTAGGATTACAGGAAAGTGAAATACCTGTTCAGAGAAAGAAAAATTTCAAAATATTTCGAATTATCTGTCCGTACGATAATCAAGAATAATTTGAAATCGTCAAGATAACTTTTGTTATTCCTTAATAATACACTTAATGATAGACGTAAAAAAAGGTATATAAAATAGATAATGAAAAATATTGCATCGTAGTAATATTAAAAAAAAAGCAAACGACGAGCTTAAAATTAAATATTGACTAAAATTCCTGGCAAATTAATCCAGCCGTAGGCTCTTTGCCGTTTGCTCGAAAATTACCCAGTAAGGCTCGAAATAAAGCATCGAAAAAGGTGAAAACCGTCGGGTCGATACGTCATCGCGAATCGCGGCCGTTCCACTTCCTCCCCCAGAATTTCTTGAAAAAGTTACGAGCACCGAGCGAGACACTGACGAAGCTAAAAGAAGCCTCCCTCTCGGGGCGCGGGAAAAGTTTTGGAAAAAATGAGGTCAGAGGCCTGCCTCTAGGCGCGCGCGCGCACTTTTTCCACGCCTCCCCCCGCCGCGGAGGGGTCGAGGAACTCGCCGTGTGTGCGTTACATTTTTCGCGATTTCTCTCCCCGGCTGCTTAGCTTTCTTCGCTTTTAATCCGCGGTAATTATATTCCGCGCTAATGAGATTTTTTCTCTCCCTCCCGCGGCTGAGCCTCGCGCTAATTATCATTAAGAATTTGCATCTGCGTGCGATTAATGACGTAATATCGCGCGCGTCGCCTTAACGAGTGTCATTTGTCTTGGGCTTATTGTTATTCGTCTTTTTTTTTACTCTTCTTTTTTTCACTTTTTTCGAGGTGAAAATGCGCGCGAGCTTTGTTTGGGTTTATGGGGATAGGATTGAGCTATTGCCGCGCGAGTAATAACGGGAGTAATTTGTTTTTATTGTTGGGCAATTGAAAAATATGAATCGGCGTCGTTAAATTTAATTACGAGGAGTACTTACAAGAAGGGAGAGCCGCACTTTTATTTCCGATTAATGGCCTACCTGTGTAATTACTCCACGTTGTAAACTGTTACTTGATTTTCCATTTTCATTGCAATTTCTTTTTTCTCCGTGACCCATTATGGAAATTCTAAAAATAAGCCGGTTAATTAATTGAAATCATTAACTATTTTATGAAAAATACAAATTTTTTATGCAAGAAATTGTCCATTATCATGATTATCGGGAAAGGCATACTTTCCTAGCCAAATTTAATAAAATTAAAAGTGTGTCCAAATAACATGAAATATTCTAAACTCCAAAAGCAGAAAATTCGTAAAACGTATCGAAAAAATTTCAATATGAGAGACTACATCGTTAAATGCTTCTCATTTCGAAAATTGCGAATAGCTTGAACTTGAAATACACGCTGACGTAATAATGCAGATTTTACAACGGTAATGTTTCATGTCCGTAAACTCGAGCAGTGCGATCCACGAGGATTATTCTAGACACGTGATAATGTAACGGATTAGGCAAAATAATAAATACGCTCCGATTGAACTCCTTTTTCTGCATTTACTTTTTGCAAATTTGATAAGCCAAGTTCTTTCGTTATTTCATTAAAAGGCATGTGGCTATTGGAATTTTTTAATTAATATTTACGAATGTGACTGAAGCTTGGCAGAAGACTGATGGCATGTATAGCATGCAGAAGTTATTAAAATTTTATGGACTTTCATACAATATGAATATCGGAAAAGTGGGCAACTATGTCAAATAAGCCAAATTGAATTTCGCTGTTAATGCAGAATAATTTGTTATACAACATTTATAAGGTTAGACGGTCTGCTTCTAGAGCTTTAAATAGTAAAATTATTGAAAAATTGATCCTGACATCTATCAGTGGAAATATTTCACTCTTCTTTTCTCTCATTAAAATCAATATTAAAAACTAAACATAATATTAAAAAACTCACATCCCTTCTCTAAAAATCGAAAAAATATCCAAATTATCTTCTATAAATAATCCCCCCGCATTGTCTAAGACGAAGCATTCTTAAACCACCGAGCATCGAAGCAATCCTCCCACCGTCTACTTATCCACGTCATTTCGAAATCAAAATTTCATCTCGAAACGAAATCCAGCAGCCAACCCCCTGACAATCCATCTGGCAACCTTCAAAAAAAGCTCTCTCGGTAATCCCGAAAACTCTGAGGGAGGAGTGGGAGGGGGAGGGATAGCGGTATCCCATCAGGCTGGGAAGGAAAGCAGAGGAGAGAAAGTGTTGACGTCGCCGGCGCGCGGCTCGAAATCCTTCTCCTCCTACGGGCGTGGGTGTCGGTGTGTCGGTGTCGAGTGCGATGCACCCGGCTTGAGAGTTCCTTGCCCCAAAAATCGCTCCCCCCACCGCTGGATGGCGGCGGCGCCCCCGGTCGCGAGGCGAAGAGCGCGCAAACACCGCAGCGCCCCCTGTCCGAGCCTGGACGTGCGTGCGCCTGTGGGTGGCTGTCGCGAAACCGGGATGGATCGCTCTCTCCTGTCTGCTACACTCGAGATATTGCCCTTTTTTCCGAGGAATGTTTACTTGGCTGAGATGGAGCTTTCCAAGTTCTGCGGGTAATGTTGGGATGGTGCTTTGTATTGATCCTTCGCTCAAAAAAATAGAGCGCGCTTTGGAAATAAAGGCTTTGGTCAAACTTTACTTGTTAATGGATAAAGTGAATAATAGTGATGACTCTATTAAAGAGTAATTTACCGTAATAAAGTAAGCTGAGCTTTTCGCTCTAAGAAAGGCATTACTTAAAATTCTGAAGATCAAAGTACAATTCAAATAACTTTGAAGTCAGTTTTAAGTGGTATTGTCTGGTTATTTGAAACAGGCCAGAACCACTTCTGATTTGAAGTTATATGACAGAGCACTGTTCAGCTGTGATCTAAACTATTATTAGATTTGTAAAGTATAAGCAATTTGCAAAATCAACAAAGTTGGATTTACCATATTGAATGGATGCGAAACCATTAAACTTCTAATGACAATGTAGAAATTACGTTACAAAATTGAAAATCAATTTACAATCATGCAATGACGTTTTAGAAAGTCTCGTTGACAAACCTATAATTTCGGTATACAAGACAAAAAGTACCCTCACATACAATTTTAATTGTACACCTCAGATTTTCAGAGAATCGTAATCTGTCAAATAATACATCTTTCATTGCCTCAAATAATTACCAAAGAAATCAAAGCGCAGTGCGCTTAATCACCTCGAGCAAAAAAGCGCAGCCTCATTATCTAATGAAACTCCACGCACTACACCGAGTAATTAGCAAAACGTACGCGGCAGCACAAAGATAAGCCAGAAAACGAATGGCTCGGATTTCTCAGTCGTATCGACTAGAGGACAATCGGGCACAAGTGGACTTTATCGCGACGCTGCGATCCCCTATCTTGGACTTAAACACCTGTTTCACTCGGCAAGGTCTTCTTCTTTTCCGCCGTCTTCGTGTGGGATCTTTAATACGTTTTTAACGTGTCGAGGACTGGGCTCGATGAATGCTAATGGTGCTGGCTGTCGGCGAGGAAAAGATCTCTCGTGATTCTTAGAACGGATTCAAGGAAAGGGTGGATGTTTTCGGTTTCGTTTAAGATTGACGACGAATTTTAAGACTGATTGACAGTTTCCTTGAGAATGTGGGAATTTCGAATGGACTGTAGGAAAAATTTTCTAAGATAGGTATATTTTCATTACTTGCTCGCATTAGACACGAGTATCGTTACGCACAGCAATAAACTTTGTTATTTTTCAAATTGAATAAAATTTAAATAAAATTTTTTTAAATGGTAAAACGTTTTTAAAATACATGTAAATTATATAAAACGAAAAAATGTTTCTAAGTGAATTGTGTATTTTAAGACATTACCTCACTCCCCGTCTCAGATACCGGCAAACAAAAAATTGGCTCAGATAATTTTTTATCAAAATATCGCTAAATTTCTCGTTTCACCTAAATTTACATTGCTTTTTGTAGATTAAATTTCTCTTCTTAAATCACTATTTGACATACGAAACATTATATTATATAAATAATCAGAAATCTTGTCACAATATTCGTCCTTTTAAAAATCTATAACTTTAAGCTTTGTAGACATGTAAAAGTCTAAATTAAAAACATCTGAATTGATTTTAAAAATATGAATCTAATTCAGTTACGTAACCGATTTCATAACTTGAATTTGAAATTTAAATTCTATTAATAATAATTCCAATCCAAACTCATAAACTCCTACTCATTTCTCGAGTTTTTCAATTTACCATTAAATCCAGAAAAGTGCCATTCACTATTTCTTTCGCGTAATAAAATTTACCAAAAATCACAGCAAGTCCACTGTTCCTTTTCCCGCGCGTGCCAAGTGTTTACGTTCGCCTGTGCGCGCGCTCCCATGAGTTTCCCGCGTTTCTCTCCGGCGGCGGCCGGTAGTGGGGGATGGCGCGCCAATCTAGAGGCGCGTTAGGGTGGGGCGAGCGCGAGAGGGGAAACGCGCACAAGATGGCCGCCGTTTCGTTGTCATGGTAACGGTTGTGGGCGGTCCCTCGACGACCCGCGACTGGGCGGAGCCTAGTACTGGCGGCCATTGCAGTGCTTTTCCCCGAGAGACGTCGCCATCTCGCGAAGATTAGCGAAAGCTTTTGGAAAGTAACTATCGATGCTGAAGCTACTATTGCCAGGAGCAGAAGCAGGTTTTTTGTTTCCAAAATTGAGTTTTTTGTTCGTAAAGGAAAATGGATGTCTTTGTAATAGATTTAAAAAATTCTATCGTCATATTAGTATTACCAAAAAAGTATGCGTAATATTTTAAAGTAGAATAACTGCACCTATGTTACTCAAAACAACTAGTACTCACGTGTTTTTAAAGAAATTTTTAATTACAACAGATAAGAAAAAATGTCATTTAAACAATTAAAGAAAAAAATTTTATGAATAATATTATTATTATTGTTTTCATAAATAATAAACGTAATTTTACTACTTCTAATTATCGAGGATAATTATTATTACAGTCTAAATGAGAAAAATGTAGTAATTTTTTTATTTACATAAAGTTGGCAAGAAAGCCTTTACTCATATTTTTAGCATTAAATTTTCATGTATGTAAATAAAAATAGCTTTTTAAACTTAAAATAGATTTTACTTGATTATGCAAGTTTTAAGCACGTCTATTAAATAAAATTAGATATATCAATTATTTCGAAATTATATAACTAAGACAGATGTACTGACTGTCTGTTACGAAAGTTTTAAAGGTGAGCATTCCATCCATTCGGAATAGTTTCTATACAATTTGAAATTAAAGGCTCGACAAACATGCTTTAAAGAATTTTACAAAACTGTAGAAGTTACGTGAACTTTTTAAGCTTTTAATTGGATTATAGTTTTCAAACTAGTATTTAAGGCTACTTTTCTCGATTAAATTAACACTCCTTTACAGAATAATTTAATAACGAGATTGAAAAATGGCTTATAATAATATTTACTTAGATCCATTTATCCGTACACAATTCTAACTGCACGTCACGTTTCAAGGACTTTTTGTTCAGATTAGCTTTTATATTTGCGCATATGAGTGTGATCGTTACCAAGGGAATTGCGGAGGGAGAGATACTGTTTGCGCCGGATAATCGATGCCATTAACGTGGAAACATTGAAGACACGGCCGTAATTTCTAGTACCCACATTAATGTCCCCTTTTTCGAGTGGAAAAATTGATGGCTAATTTTACCCTTCGATGAGAAATTTTGTACTCTTCTATTAAATAGCAATAATGGAACGCGGAAGTTATTTATTCGTAAAAAACTTCATTTCAAAAATCAGTCACATTCTATCGAAATGATAAACATTTATAACACGAGTTTCCGTAACTGTGGTTCCGTGAACAACGTGCTTCGCAATCATTGAAAAACCTGGTTTAATTGCTACCAAATTACTCTTTATCTTTAAACTATTCGATCACATAACACGTGGAATTTCAAACCATTTGCACGGCATTCACATCCGTCTACTTGCCGGCTTCGAAGGCCACGACGACGGTAATTAAATCCCCGATGACCGATCCCCGCGACCTCATTATTCCCGATCCCCCTTCTCATTCTCCATATCAGTTCGTTCCATCAAGTGCAAGGCTGGGGAAGAAACTAGAGGAAAAGAATAAAATTTGGATGAAGTTCAGCGAAGATGTGTACGTTTTTAATTAGTGCTTCGAGGTGTTGTGAAATTCTGACGTAATGGCTTGTTTTCGTGCAGATCTTATCCGCATTTATACATTATTTATGATATCTTTTTCAAGCATTTTTAAAACTAACTGGTTATGAATGGTTAAAAAAAGATGCGAGATAAGTGGGCCAGATTATGTGCTTCTTAAAGTGTTACTCTTTTATACTGTAATTTTCAACTTGTATTCATCCTCTATCTAGAAGATTCCTTCTAGTTTTTAGAGCAATTCTCGAAAAGCGTAATTAGTTCACTCATTGCGGCGTTTTTTGTAACAACAATACTAGCACACTTTTAAATATCAAAGGATGCGAAGTACTAATGACCGGGTTAATGATCCGCACTGTGAAAATCCTCGAAATTCCTTCCTCATCCTCTGGGCATTTCACAAAAGGATTTCGCGAAAAACAGGCACGCACGTCGGGGCTCTTTCTCTAATCATCGGGGTTCGCTCGCGTGCGCGTATACACATGTAAAGCGGCGGCGGTAGCAGCGCTATGAATAATGCATAATAATAATCGCAATTATGCTCTTCATACTTATTCATGGCAGCGTGACGGGCTTAACAGCGACGCGAGCGACCTCGTGGACTTTACCGAACGCCGGGAATAATTCCTCGTCCTCCTCCCCCTGCCCCCTACCGAATTTCGGAATAGTTTCCAGGGGGCGCCATTTCCGTGTTAATTATACGGTTCGTTGACTAGACCGCTCGCAAAGTGTGTTTTACGTTATTGAATGGACAATCGCTATTGATTAATCGAACGCGTTTTGGCTTTACGCTCTGCGGACTTCAATTTTCTTCCTATAATTGTAGTTTTTAGTTCGATAAAGGAGTCTATTTGTTGCACAATTGGAACGCTGTTTTTTTTTATTTTATAATCGGTGCAGCGGTTGTTGGAAGTACACACCTCAGCTAAATTTAAATTGGAAATAGCTTCATTTCTTATGCAATCGTTATCCTATTAATCAAAATAGCTTTGCATTACTTAAAGAATTCAATCTAAAACAGTTAACAAATTAGGTACTTGGAATAAGAAGTCGTTGGATAATTCAACGTTATTTTCGTCATCATGCTTATTCACATGCAATATTAGTAGTAAAATAAAAACTCGTTAAAAATGATTCAAAGCAGCTCTAATGAAGTATAAAAAAATGTTGTGACGATGGAGTTTGCGCTATATGATTTCCTCTTGGAAAAGACGACTTTATAATCCCCCGCACGCGAAATAAGAGATGGCCCAATGTATTATTCATGGTTGCCGTTGCCATGAAATTCTACCACCACTTTTCTTCTTCTGTGCGAGGCCGTTCCACTCTCAGCTTCGTTAAAAAACTTCCGAATTTCACAGCGGAACTTCGATACTCGTATGCACGATGTATTTTTCATGAACGGGACGAAGATGGACTTTAATTATTGCCTGTCTGCGTCATCCCTGAACAATTTGCGAGTGGACGAGACAAGCCTCTGGCTCTAATTAAGCAAAATAGTCTTCGCGTGACTTTTCGTTCACGAGTCATTCCTTATCGAGCAAAGTAATGAATTGGTTCTTCTTTTTGTCGATTAAGAAAGAAAAATAAGCCTCGTTCGTTTGACTTGATCGACGTTTAAACTAAAATGCCGAGAGCTACAGTATTAACATTTGGAATAGTAATACTGATTTCTACGGTATCACCAATCACTAACTTTTTCATGTAATTATTGATTGATAGAAATTTCAGATAATTTTGAGAAAAATGCAATTTATAATTTGTAAAATAACCATCGCAATCAAAACTATTCTTGATATCCCTAACAAATTGAACTTAGAATGATTGATAACATAGATTGTAATAGCCCAAATGTATTCTGTGCCCAGGATCCACCTAATTAAACATTGTTCCATCGAAATTTGATTGAGTTCCATTGTACTGCAGCTCATATATCATCAAGCTATTTCATTACCACTAATAATCATTTCTAGACATTTGTTTATCTCTAATACTACAAGACTAATTAGAGTTTTTAAGTTAGCAAATTACACCACAATGACATATTCCACTGTCTACTTCTTAAAGTATCACTAAATTAAAGCTAGGCGATAACAACGACCGAATTTCAACGAAACCTCTACCCATTAATAACAAAGCCCTTGATGGAATCAACGCAAGCATGTACTAAATCAATTTGCTTGGTGCGTTTCAGGTTCTGGTTGAATACGACGACGTCGAGTGGCATAGACGGGAGTGGTTGTCGCCCCATCGGGACAACGTCTTCTCGTTCTTCCTCGTGGAGAAAGGGCTCAGCTGGTATGAACGCGCAGATCCGAAGCACACAAGTCTCATCGCCATCGACCACCACAATAATGCCGCCAACAACAACCACCATCACCCGCGCATCAATGGCAAGCCGCTGCGCGGCAGCCAAGCTGCAGCCTGCACTGTACCTTGGCCGGCTATTGTGAGTTCTTTGTTGTTAATGTTGTTTGTTACTCAAGTGTAATTTACGATGTTTTGGTGCTTCAACGTGAGTTTTGGAGCGTGGTTTTAGACGTTTGTTCTTGGCTGATAATAGTTAACTTTGCTAATCAAACTACGTGATTTAATTTGATATATAATGTTAATAGAGAAGTATAACTAAATAATATGAATATTGATATTAATGAAATCTGTAACGTATGTTAATTAAGTCATCCAAATTAATATCGGCCTTAAAAACTACACGGGACTGTTGCGTAAAACCGTTTCATCGATGATATTATTGCTTTACCTATTAACATATGGAATATGTTCAATAATTCAAAAACAGTTAATATATTTCTGTACAAACGTTGATAAGGTTAAGAAAAAATACAATTAATACAATTACGATAACAAGGATTATACGTGTAGAAAAAAAACTTTCCTTTTATTATTTTCCTTTTTATTGAGGGATAACTTTTTTGCCTTTTACCTCGTTATTCTTTTACGATGTATGCTCATGAAGGGTATTTACTACAAGGACGAAGTCACGTTTATTTGATAGATTCTGGGTAGCTGATCGTCACGTAAAACATTGCCCGTAGATTCGGTTTGTCTAGAGACGTACAAATATAACAATTTATGGTAACTTAGCTGAATTGAGGGACCCATTCTATCCTTTTGGGAAATACATTTCAGCATTAGATAAATTTTTCCAATTTACTAGAATAATTGCAATCGTTTTCGTGGATTTGTCAAAAATATCGCTAATGATTTATATACGGTGCTTCATAGATTTATAGCATCAGAAAAATTTAATTAACGTTCAAATAAAAGGCACGACTTATTTGTCGTACGTAAATAAAGATATAATATGAACGACTTATCGAATTATCTAATCATTGCAACAAATTAAAAAGACAACTGTAGCTACTCAAACATGCTGCAATTAAAATTTGTAGTTTCAGTTAGAGCCTGCGAAAATACTGAATCGTTTAAAGTCGATAAGATAAGCTACTCAGAAATAGCGAAGCATTATTAAAACTGCGTACCAAGCAATGACACGTAGAAAACATTTCAATCACGATAAAGTACTTTAACGCAAGTAAAAACTCCAAGCCTTATCAACGAGTAGTAAATATCTTTGCTTTCGAAACGAGCAGAAGCTGTTATCTCTAAAAATAACGATCAATAGCACGTCAAAAGCTCATCTCCCGCCTCCTCGGTTTTTTTTGCAGACATTCTTTTCCCTGGTGTCCCGCGCTGATCTGCCAGAGGATGCAAAGCCCATCGAGTTCATGCAGGACAGGAGGCTGGAGTTCGTCGACTACTCCAAGCTCAAGCCCTTCACGGTAAGTACTCAAAAGCTCATTCGCCTCCCAGTTATGCGGGGGTCGGAGGGAGTCGGGATAACGACGAGCCTCGTAAAAAGTATAAACCTGGAGGAGCATCGGCGCGTGTTCTGCATCGCGATCAGATTTTTCCCGCGGCTCGTTTGCGTCCTTCGACGAAGCGATGCAAATCGAAGTGCACGCCCGTGACTGTGAATAGTCGGAGCTCCTTCGGTTCGAATGAGAAGTCGATGCGTTTATCGAGGATTCGTTTGTTGGTGGAATCTATTTCGTAATTGACTCTTCCTCGACGAACTTCGACGTTTTATCGCATTGTTTTTTGCTATTACAGAAGTATGAATCGTAAAGATTGTAATCTGCGCTTACGTTATTGGATTGGTTATTATTTAGTTGTACACAATCGGGAACTAAGTAAAATTTTTGTTTACACACTAATATGTATGAAAATTCTATCTAAACTAATCCAGAATTGTTCACTGTAGCCAATGAAATTAACATTTCTTAGACTTCCATTAGCTACAGCTTAATTGAGAGACCCGATGCATTAACCTTCCAGGCTAGACTTTCGCATATCTTCATTACTGAATCCTACAATCCTAAATTAGCTTACCCAGAAAATAATGGGACTGCTTTTTCTTTACCGTCCACCTTGGACCCAGATTCCCGCAGCATTTCATCTAGCGGAATGTCCATAGAATTGTTTACCAATGACCGATGCCAACAAAATCAGCACCCCGTCGCCGAGCTATCAGTAGAAAGACCAGGGCAAGTTTTCGGGGGCGGACAGGGGGTCTAAAGCGAGAGTCACTTCGCTCGCGAGGCACTTCCGCTTTACGACTTCCACAAGTCGAAACTTACTTCGTTACAAACTTAGCGGGGCGAGAGGGGACGGGGGTGCACAAACTACTCTCCTAACTCGCTCTCTCCTTTCTCATTTCCTCGGCGTCTCACTCGCTCCTTCGTCTTTCATTCCTTTATGCCACGAGCGCGGCCCGCCAATCTCGCCGTAGTTATAGAGAATTTCGCTCTCGAAGGCAGCGGCGAAACTTACTCCCCGAGTCAGTTAGACCCAAGTTTCGGACCGACTTCCACCATTCCTTGCTCCTTTTTTTTATGCCCTCAAGTTCGACTTCGATTCTCCGTAATTTCGTGAGAGCTTGATGGTATATATTCAATATCTTCCCTTGTATTGAGTTGCCTTTTGGATTGTTGTGTTTCGAAGCAATTTTTCGAGGGACATTGTTCGCGAACATTTATTTGGAAAATTGTTTCCTTTTCTTATCAATGCCGTTTCATTTCGAACGAACAATCTCTTAAAGTTTTTCCATTAAACCCGAATTTTCTCGTTACCTTAAAAGCAATCACTGACACTTTAACATTCAATCGGTAGCAATTATTCGAGATGGAATTTCTGATTGACAAAAAAGCACCACCAAAATTTGTCCATAACTGGATTCTTTTTCACCACTTCCACTATTCAACCTAATGAACTTGAAAGATATTGCCATAGAAAAAAAAGTCGAAAGAATCATCATGCGATGATCACCGATCTCGCGTCTCTTTAATTACGCGCTAATTATCCAGTCGAGGGTTGGGCGAGGAATTCAAAGAGTCGTTAAACGAAATTGGGAGTCGTCCGCTTTTCAGGGCCAGCGCCGCCAATTGTTTCCAAGTAATTAAACTGCCGGCAGAACATTTGCCCTCGTTGAAACTTGCCCGGCACGAAATCGCGAGTCGTAGAATGAGAGGCGCGATTGCGGTAGGCTCGCCGAGAGAAGTACGTGCTAAGTACCGGGGATTTTCTTTCGCGAGCTAAACTTTTTAATATCGCAGCTGCTTCCCAGGAATTTCTCTACGAGAATGGATTGCTTTCGAGGCTGCTTTTTTCGTGAGACGTGCTGTAATAACGATGATTGGGTCTAATTAAAATACATTCTGTTTTTAAAAAAAGTATATTATTGAAATGTAATCACCAGATTTTGTAAAAAAAAACAGACAATTTTAATAAATTGTCTCAATAAATTTGTCTGGAAATAGAAAACAAATTGAGCAACCAAGTGTCGAAATATTTGTAATCTACAATGGTCGTAATTTTGAAACTTTAGTGCATGTTGTGAGGTCCAAGGTGCACAAAAACTGGTAGCATAATGCAAACTTTTGGCAAGTAAATTTTAATGCGAACTTTAACTGCAGGCATTAATTTTTTTGCTGTAAAAAAGCACTTAACCAAGTTAATTATCCAGATTTCAATTTCTCGATCTTGAATCTCGTTTTTTTCCTCCGGTATAAAGCGGTAAAGTTCTGAAATTGAATATTACAATTAGCTCAACGTTGATTGTTCAATCGTTAATCTTCTTCCAAATATAAACTGTTGATTAACCCAGGAGGCGAAATGGCTTTAGCGGGAAGGGAAAAGGAACGAAAACGCTCTCGTACATTCAACGAGACCGACTCTGGGCAAAAAGCAGAAAAAGCGAAAAAAGATAGAGGGAATCGCAACATTTTCGAAGAAGACCGTTATACAGGAAGAACGGGAAATAGCCAGTGGGAGTAAAAAAAAAAAAAAAATCCGTATAAAAATACTTAGAGATACGGAGAGCAAGAAGAGCACGACCGCGACGAGGTAGCAACAGCAGAAGGAGAAGAGAGCAGGCGAACGAGAAAAGAGAAAGCAAAAGCAAAACGAGCCGAAAGAGAGAGATCGAGCACGAACGAAGGAGAACGGGAATATGTTGGCGCCTCCTCTTGGCTGACGGCCACCTCACTCTCCTCCGCTACGGTCAAGCCCGAGAAAGAGAGAGAGAGAGAGAGAGAGAGAGAGAGAGAGAGAGGCAGAAAGTAAAGCGAGCCCGCGCGGAGCAGCTGCCAAGAAAAGAGAGGCAAAAAGACCTGTTTCTCTCATTCCCCTCCTCCCGCTCGCGCATAAATACCACGCCGGAGAGAGAACTGCACTCGCGATTTCTGCATGTATAAGCCGTCGTGTGCGCGCACGACTACTCCGAGACGGACGAAGGAGGAGGAGGAGGAGGAGGAAGAAGGAAGGGAAAAAAAGGTGCTGAGCGAGATGCGGCTGCTGCATTTATAGTTCAGGGTCAGTAGACTCGCCGAGAGCCGAGTCTGTGTGTACGTCTCTTTCTATTAGATGAGAGACTCGTTCGATTTTGCTCGGGATTTCTTTTCTCTCTAAGGGCACGTTCCGAGACTCGATCGAGCCGCCGAGGTGCTCTCCGGAAATTGATGCTTGACTAAAACTGGAAACTTAAAGCTCGACAAGTTCGCGTAACGCGATGTGTTCCCGCGATGAATTCACCTATTGTTCTCAGAAATTAACTCGGGAATTCCGCCAGCTACCAGCATTCCTACAACAAAATTAGTCGTAAACTAGAAAGCCATTGAGATTTGATAGAACGGCATTCATTAAAACTAATTTGATACCACCTGCGTGGATGTAACTTTGATGAATATTGCTTTGCGCATATTGGGATTGGCTGAAAAACAAAATGTGAGGCATAAAAATGCTGTGTAACCATGAAACGCATCGTTTAATGTTGCACCGATATTCTATATCAGAGTTATTTCAAATTAATGGCCTGCATGATTAATTGAAATCAATTGTTGGCCAAAGTAATGACCGAACCGTCGAATCTGGCGCATATTGATTTCTACGAATCGGCAATACGTTCCGAGCTCGAATCAGGTTATGCAATACAATATCTGGCCATATTATGATGATTGGCAAGAATCCTGTGCAGCATAAGATTGCGTTTCGAATTAAATTCCCCGCGACTCGATACTACATTTGAAGCTGGCGATGGATTTAAAAGGTGTAATTATTTTGGCTCTTAAACTAATTCGAGAAGAGAACGATTCCCAAGATGAAATGGATTAATAATTAACGTCCGATTATTGCAGCTCATTAACCAAGCCGGGTAAAAAGGAAACACTTTCCGCTCTAATGAAACGGGCGAAACGTGCAATTTATCGTCGTAGGAAGTAAAAAAACGCGAAACTTGAATGGCCCTCGTCGCAAATTCCACTCCATTAATGTAAAAAAAAGAGAAAACTTTAATAAGCCAGCCATTACGTGACCCTGTTCCACGAAAGATATGAAATTAAGGCTCGTGCCAATAAAAAATACCCTCTTGCCAAGCGGCGACCCAGTCTCCCGAGCGGGAGAAGAGGAGGAAGGCGGCGGAGCGATGAAAAAAAAGGGGAAAAGGAAAATCATAAGAACGGCTCTCTGATCTACATTTTCTCTTTAGCACGGTTGAACGATCGGACCGCTAACTCGTTTCTAATTGCCCCCTTTTATTAAGGCTCCCGAGTCGCATTCGTTACACTTTATTGCCTCTCGCGACGATCACGTAATGCCAGACGACGTAACTTCGCCGAGCGTTGACTGGCGTAATTCCTATTGTCAATGTCCCTTCATGCTGTGGATATAACGTTTTCTTCGGAGGATTGCAGGTGGCGATGTCGATTGCTTCTGAGTTTGATCAGTATTTAAAGGGAGCTTTTGTTTCTATTTCTGGGAGATGGCTTTCAATACTGAATTGTATATTCGTCGACGTTAATGGTGCTGTTATTGGGACTTGACAGTCGAGGAGTTCAGTTACGTTTATGTCACAAAATGTTTTAATGTGTTAGCTTTTGTTATAACCTTTATTGCCTCCTCCTTTCAGCAAAACTGCTGAACGGTAGCTTTTTTATTTACGAAACTTATCTAGAAACTTGCAATTATATCGCAGAGTCAGCATTTCTAGAAGATGAGTTTTTCGTTTTCGTAATACAAGTTCGTGTAATTTAAATTAACGACTTCGGTATTAAAAAGTCTATGAAAAAGTAAACCTTCAAAGTTGGAATTTGTAATTTTATGAGGCATTTATAAAGAGGATCAGTTAAGCTACTGGACAGTAATTTTGAAGGCTTCTATTATCAAATGAATAATTTATGGCTTCAATGTTGAACGTCTGATTGGTGCAGACATCCATACCAGTTCTCCCAACAATTAATGGCGCAAACAACGAAACTTGCAATCTACAAAGCGCACATTTAACATTGATAATTATTCAACAAAGCCTTACCTATCTTCATTCTACCACTTGCGTCTCAAAGCAAAAAGCTAATCTAATTTCTAAAAATGATCTCGAAACGATTTCCAGGAGCATATAAGAAAAGCAGCAGAGTCGCGCACATCTGAAAAATCCCGGGCACTTAAAAAAACTCAAGCGCAACAAAGAGCATCGGCCTATCGGGCTAAACTTTGCCGGCGAAAGCCCTAACCTCTCTTTCTCCCTCGCGCGAATTTCCGAGGGCAAACTTTACAGCTTATAACTGTGCAAATGAAGTTCCTGCCGGGTCTCGGTTGCAAGTCTGCGTGCTCACATACACGGGGTGGCGGGTATAATCGATAAGGGCGGGGTCTGGCGCGCGCGCCGACGGCGCCGGCGGCGGCGGCGGCGGCGTCTCGCCTGGAGATTTTGCAGGTTAGGTCGGGAATCCGAATAGCTCCGCAGCTCTCGCTTTTAATGACTCGTTCATATTTAAGGGCACGTCGCTCCCTGCCCTCGTAATCGCTTTCGCGGAGGGGCGTTCGGGATCCCGCGTTTTTATCTCCGACTTGGCTTCGTGGACTTTTTCTTTTTCGGGGAGGGAGGCTTGCTTGCTGTCTATTTTGGAATGGCGCGAGGACGCGCATTTAAATTTTCATGGGAATGGGGCTTGCTGTTTCCGCTAACGCAATTACTGCGATCTGAAAGTTAATCGAGATTAAGGTCCCGTTCGTTGTTTCTTTTCATGGGCGTTCTTTGTTTGCACTAAGCTTTACTCGAAGTATGGGACTGTTTACATTTTGCTTAGATCCTATTTCTGATCGATTGAAATAACTAAATGCTATTAAACGTATTTATTATCCTAAAGTATACATTGCGAAGTCTAATTGAGGTTGAAACGACACTTGGATATAGATATTAACGACATTTATCATGGCTGAGATAAAACATTAATTACTTGGAATGACCGCTTGAAAAAAAGTTTGACAAAAATAAAAATATTAGCTTCAGTACCAAAGAACATAATAAAAAAGTGTACCGTGCACTTTGCGACTTTGCTTAGAAAAACTTTCAGGAAGTCAGGCGCAAACTTAAACAATAAATAAGAAACTTCTTGCTAGGAGGGGGGAAGACCTTTATCCCCACACATATTCATCAACACGTGGTCGGCTGTGTTCAGTTTTCGCGTCATGTATTCGCAAATGTTCTCAAGTAATTGCTGTACAGACTTTACAATGAAATATACATTAATTGATGTTTAACTTCCACATATTTCGTATTACATATTATTACATTACCTATTACGTAGTAAATTTTTAGAATGATCATATTAGACAATAAATTTTATGCACAAAAAGTCGCCTTTCTATTTGATTTATCGATAATAATTATTTTTAAAACAGAGATAAATGAATAAACCCGGAAATTTCGTATTATGCTTACTGTCTGCTATACCGTTCTACAACTCCAACTAACGTCGTACGTGTTCGCTTTGAAAAATTGCAGCAAGACTGGGAGCTGACGAAGAGCTCGTCGTCATGGGCGAGCGCGGTCAGGCAGTGGGCCGAGATGCAGGACGGTCAAAGCATACTTCTGACGACGCCGAGCGTACTCTGTGGCTTCAGGGTCGAGGTGTACAGAGCCGAGGGGACCACCCAGTGGTACACCGCCGTCATCGTCGGCTACAACGAGGCCACCAAGGTAAGCTATACCATTACTTCGCCTTTTTAACGTTTCGAATTCCGCCGCACTTTTCCAAAGCTTGGGTTGTTTCGGTGGAAAGTTATGGGAGATTAAGGTAATTTAACGTGGACGTCGCAGGTGCCTTTATTCAGCGATCAACTTTATTAAATGATTTTTTCGTGCCAGAAAATTGGAGAATATAATAATTTTGTTTCTGCAAATATGATTGACAATCAACTTATTCTTCTATTAGTTATCGATAGTGCCATATAAGCGTCATTTTCACATAAGTTTGTTTCTTTAAACTGCACTTCTTTACGGATACTGTATGGTACTATTAATTACAGGATTAAAATAAGTTTTAAATTCACAGTTTGACTTTATAACTACTACGACAGATGGTGTTTGATGGAAACATTTTCAACAGATGTTAAAATTGTCTCATTTTGCCTTACTCGTATATCTAGTCATTGCGAATAAAAATTATTTATCTTACAACGTTTATCATCGTGTAAGAGTGTGATAAATCGATCAAAATACTTATACAGTAATTAAATATTAAATAAAGTACGTGTCGTACAAAAAAATATTTTGTATTAATGAACTTAATAAAATAAAAACTATACTTATAGCATTTTAATGAGGAAACAAAATTTTATTCTTTAAAATTCCATATGTAATAAATTAATAAGGATGAGTCAAATAATTAAAATTAGATTTTCAAAAATTCTAAAATTATGGTCCAATGGTTACAGCCATAAGCCACGTAACGTTATTCGGACTAGCATCAGCAAAAACTCGCGAACCTTCCGAATCTCGTATTTCGTGCAGGTCGTAGTCGACTACTTTTTCGAACCCTGTGCTTATGGCTGCTCTTTTCGCAGCCAACACGGTAAATAAACTGTAGACGCAATCAAAACCATTTTGTTCGGCCCATTCGAGGCTTTTCTTGAGCAATATTTTGGACAAACCTCGTCCACGATGATCTGTCTGCACAGCAAGAAGTCGAAGTTTGAGAGGCTTTTTAACATTTGGAAGTAAGGTAGAAATGTCCAACATTTTAGCTACGTATTTTCCACATTCATGAATAAGCTTAGATTTTGAGGGTTCACTTTTACCAGTTACGAGTAAAAGAGCTGCCACAATCTTCTTAGTATGGCGATCGATGGCCACTAGGCAGGGAAAACTCGTCACAGCTTGTTTCGTACTGTCAATTAAGAGTTCTTCTTCTTCCTTGGTAATTTTTTCCTTGTTTTTACGTAAAAAACTTTGAGTGATGACTTCCTCTGGGGTTTGGTACGTCTCCAAAAAATCAACCAATTCATCTATTTCGTCTTTCTCGGCTTCTCGGACTAAATAATTTGGATATATCGCACCCTTAGTTATTGCTGTCATTGCGCTCACAATCTGAACAAACACAAGAAACAAAGTAGCTTTAATGAAGCAAGGCTTTATTACTTAGCAATTGAAAATTTTTCTTAGTAACGCGTCTGATATAATAACTAGCTGTTTTCAATGAAAATGTCAGCCTGTTTCAGTCAGTGTCTTAAACTAAAGTGAGCTTTATTAAAGCTCTTGTATTTAAGTCGTCCTTATCTTATCTAATCACTCTGAGCTTAATTAAGGAGATTCGATAATGGCCGCGGGACACATCTTAGCCTGATAGGAGTACGATACCCGAAAATTCATGATCTACTAACCCGGACAAATATATTGACCCACGGCTTCGTTTATCTCTTATAAATATGTGTTTAAAATTTCAGACCTTAATATTGTATAGAAAAAATTTAAGAAGCAATCTTGTGAAATAAAATCGCGCGACAGCACGAATTTTTGATGTTTTTTTTTACGTTTTGGTTAATAAATTTTAAAAATGATTGGCAACCTTGGGGTCCTAAAACGCTAATTGATTCGGAATTAAATTAGCTCTCATCGGAAATTGATAATTTAAAGAAATGTACAATAAATTGAACGATTCGTTACAGGATTTGACGGTGACGGACGACACGGTGCTGGAGGACCACAACGAGGATCCGTGCCTGGTGCAGATGCGCCTCATCGGCGACGGAGGTGAGTAATCCTCTGCAATCTTGCTCCCCCTCCCCTCTCGTCCCTGTTTCCTCGTCCGCTTTCAACTCGGCACATACTCGCCGAGGTGTCGGTGTTCTTCGGAATTTCGAGAGCGATCGGCGCAAACTCCGTAATTAAGCGGCCGGGAGTAGGAGGAATCCGACGAATTCACTCTCGAGAGAAGCAACTTCCGAGAGGGAGAGTATAGAGTTCGATATTCTCCGCGGCCCCATTTAACATCGCTGGCTCTTATCTACTCGGTCGAGAATATTTTTCTCTCTTTAACCTCGGCCTGCGTGGAAATTGGATTTCGCTTTTTGATGCATTGCGCTGCCTTAATGATAATGCTCGAATTGGGAGCTGTGATTTATCGAGCTTCGGGAATTATTGTTCGGATCGGTATAATAAAATTGATAAAATGAACCTTTAACGGACTCCGGTGAGAAACTTTGATACGTTTTAATAAGGAAATCATGAACTTGTAAGCGAAAAATTATCGGAATAAAATTTTAGAAAAATAGATCCGAGCGAATTTCGCGCTTAGCGCCGTAAATCTAACGAAACTAAAAACCTGCTTACTAACATATATTTAAGATATCATTAGAAAGCCAAGCATTCGCCGATGGTAAGAAAACAATGCTTCACTTCCGAACCTTTAAAAAGCATAAACCAACATTCGCTAACTCAGCATCTACAAAAAGAGAGCTCGCGAACAGACTTGGACTAACCTTCCCTCGTCGCGGGCGTGTTTCTGTTGCAGTCGTCGAGAGCATCATGCGGGGGGAGAACGTCGGTATGACGCCCAGGAGGTCGAGGTCATCGACTGCTCTGACACACGCCTTGATCATGGTAAGTTAATGCCTCAAACAATTCCTTTTATTTTCAACTTTATTTTCATTCGCCGCGTGCGATCGCACGAGGCCACGAGATAAGTGCATTGGACAGCGAACGAATTAATGGCAATTATTAAATTACTCTTGCACAAGGCTGCGGTAAAGTGACGATTTTAGTAGCGCGGAGGAAAGCGGTTCGGTAAGTATTTGCGGACTGGCAAAGCCTAAAATTTTACTGTACTTTTGATAAAATTTAATATTAGGTATGGTAACTTTTTATAATCCTCAATTTTTCATTTTATCGCTGCACTTCAATATACATCTCAACAACATATATACAGAACCACAAGTTCGTGTTTAGGTAAATTATCGTCCGCATCGGTGACTCGGCAGTGCCAATCACAATTTTCTCAGCTGCGTGAGAATACTTTCCGTTTTGGTGTCCTTTTGATATCGCTGCAGGAATCGAGGCTCTATACAAAACTAAAAATTTTTAAACTCCGCTCAGCCAAAGCTAAACGTCAGACAGATACATGCACCTTAGTGGAACAAATAAGCCATTCCCATCAGAGCCGGCTAGTAACAAAGGCATCGGTCGAGTGCCATCATCCTTGAGACGATATATGTTCCGAGCGCTGTAATTGACTCCCTCGGCGTTCGATTAGGGCCAGGCGGGCACTTTCTCCCTCGCAAGTGCCTCTTCCTCCTATCTCTCTCGATTGCGACGCGCGTCATTAGGGCCGAACAATAAAAATGCACATATCGTTAATCATCGCTCGCTCCCGGGAAAACTCGAGGGCCGAGAGAGAGACGCTCGATGAAAAAGAGACGCGCGTCTCTCGTTGACTCGCCTATTGTCCTTGTTATAACTGGCCGCGCGTCGCCGAGGCTCATGAGAAAAGGCCGTTTGTTCGAGCGAGAAATTAATCGGAATTGTTTTATTGCTTTAATTGCTGAAAAGTTTTGTCTGCCTCTTGTCGAGAACGATGCGCTGGCGCTGGATCGAAACGTTTATTTTCTAAAGTGTAAACGTGAAATATACCGAGAAGAACAGAATAGATTGGAAGAATTAAGAAGCACTTTGACAACCGCACACATATATTGGAAAACCGAAATAAACCGGCGAAATCCATCCCCCGAAGATCGAATTAAAAGCAAACTGTCAGCGGATGCATTGCTTCTTCAATCCAGTGGCGCGAGCTATCTTCCGGCCGTTAATTCTCCGGGCCGTCGTCGCTGTCTGCCCGCGCATATAAACATCGATTCGCGAATTTCACCTCGGCCGCGCCGCGCACGTGCCGGGCGGGGCCGTATATATCTGTAGCGGCGTTGCGCGTCGATTGAAAAGTAGTCCGTGACCAATAATTCGTCGTCGCCATCCTCCGCCGGCGAAACGCTCGCGTGCATTTGCATTCACGGGCGATTGCGCCCGCTTATTTGATGCTGTAATCGATACAGCGAATTCCGAAATATTTCTTTTCTCGAGCTCGTTCTTGCGCGGCTGGTTTCGCCGATTTGCCGCTGCTTTTTTTAAATGTCTCGTTTGTAAATATTTGCTTGATAAATATTTAAACATCGTTAGTTTTTAATAGACTTTCTGGATAAAATCGTTATTTTTATCGCTTTTTTATCGTTTATTCGTGTTCATTAACTTTCTCTAAAGGAAATGTCTCTTTTTTTCAACGTATTCGTGGATTTTCATTCTAAACATTTATTATAAAAAAGAAAATCGGTTATCATTTTTCAGTTAGCAAAAATAAATAAACTAAAAAGATTCCTTCCTCGAACCGTTCCGTATATCCTCAGGTTTAATCGATTGATTCCAAAGTTTTAATTACAAAAGTCAATCGATTTATTACGCGATATAGAGTCCGATGAATGAACGAGGAGAAAGAGAAATAGTCGGAAAAAGGCATCTCTACTTTACGGGCGAGCATCCGCCCGGATTTAATTTGCTTTAGTAACTACTTTTCCCGCTCGATGCCGAGAATCGCGATACGCAAACTCCCGACTGTAACTTCCCCTCTCTCCTCTTTCTCTCCCTTGGCGATCGAACCGACAAACAAACGAAACTGAATCAAGGCGCAAATATAAAAGGCAGCCGGAAACTTTTATGGACACGTTAGATTCGGAAAAATGCAGAATAAAGAGCGAGAGACTGTTGGGTGAGATTAATCAAATTAGATAAGAGTTTTTGTTTGTCCTCGGACTCTTACGGTTCAATTGAATAATTTTAGATCTTTGTCGTTGAATCTTTGATAAAGATGTCTTGTTGGTTCAATGCATTATTAATGTCAAACTGATTTTATCCAACATTCAAATAATTAAAAGTAATATTCTTAAGAATTTTTTATGATTCCTATAAATTGTTGAAAATAATTAAGAATAAATGACTTTTTGGAATAATTTTTATTTATTTCAATTGCTAAGCCGATTTTATCGCTAATTACAAACCTCAGAATTATAGATTTTTGATAATATCTCAAATGATAGTTTAATAAAACGCATTTCCACTAATTAATAGTTTATAATTTTCACTGCGTCCACAAAGACAACACCAGCCAAATATTCACAGCTCATTTCCTCCTCCCATTAAAGTTAGCTGATTAGCACTGATATTTAATCCGACAAGAGAAAAAAAAACGCCGGCAAAGCGCCGCTCGTTTTGCCAAGCTTGCAAGGCCGAAAGCGACAATGAGGCGAGTCTGCAAACGAGAGCTTCCCTTTAATGCGGCAATCAATATGGAGTTGCCGCGTTGCGCGAACTCTTCCCCCTCCTGCCCCCCCTCTTGGCATGTGCTTATGTGTGCGTCTCGCTCTCTGGCAATAGATTTCGCTGTTAATCCCGAAGGGCGGCGGTAAATAATGACGTTTTTAGCGTCCGTCGGTCCGTTGCTTTTCCGAATTGGTATTAATTTTGAGTAGTTGATGAATTTTCGTTGAGAAAGATGGATTGCAGCAAAATTTTCATTAATTCAGATAGTAAAATTTTATCATGCAATTTAACATCATGTTTACTAAGAGATTGATTTTTATTATCAAAAAACTAGTTTAGTGTTATGAACTCTACATTTATAAAAATCAATTTTAAACTAGTTTTGTAGATCGACAGATTGCTATTGCTTTTTATAATTATCAAATAATGAAATAATGAATATGTTTGCTCATGAATATTTTACCGGAATGATTTTTCAGCTAAAAATGTCCCCATTTAAAAAACACGTTAACCGGCAAAACTGGCTAATTTTCTACCAGGGCGTCGACACTTTTTTTATGCGCGAGACGAACTTTCCAGCGCAAAATGCACAACTTTTACAGCCGTCTTCTTGTTTCTCAAGTGCGAGAATTGGCCTCTCGGTTGCGGGGAAAAAATTTAACCGCAGCCGAGGGTAATTAACAAACTTCCCACCTCCGAATCTCGGAGCGGCGTATAGCTGCGGGCAAAAGAGCTCGAATTATGCGCGCTAGCAGCACATCGCCTCTTTTTCCAATTCGATTACTGCCGCCCCGAACGCCAAAGGAAAAGCCGGCGCGTTTACATAATGCCTGGAAACCTTAGCCTCGGTCGTTTCGCGATTTTCAAAACTCCCCGGAGAAGAAAGCCGCAGGAGCTGACGTAAGATCGTTTTGGATTACTCGGGATCGTGTTCCGACGTCCGAGGAGAGGAGAGGACGCGAAAACCGAACTCGCGGAATAATAAAGTGGAAAAAGGAGGAGCTCCCGCGGCGATTGGCTGAGGTCACGAAAGAAAGTGATTCGGCCGGGTTTCCGCTCGCTCGGAGGCGGAGAGGAGGAGAGATAATCCGGCGAGATATCGCTTGTCTGGAATGAAGATGTACGGACTTTATTGGCTAGATGCGAATCGAAATTCAACCTTTTTCTTGCTCCTCTAAAATATAAAGCTGCTGCTTTCGCGAGATGGTTCAGTTGATTGAGCGCATTCTCGTGAGTGGACGCTAAAGCTTTTTTGGCCAGCCATTATAAGCGTCGTTGTGATATTAAATTGTTGCTTTTTAGGTTATCAGAGCAGTTGTCAAGTTCTATTTTCAGTCTGAACTTTTATGAAACACGGATTTAAGTTAACTGCTCAAATAAAATTTAATAATGCAGCTTGTAACTAACAAGCAGCAATAACGCTTAATAAAATCTTCAATATCCAAGGATACTGATACTGTTCAAATTTACTCGAGAAAGAGGAGGAATTTTAATGAAGACCCGGGCGAAAAAGTCCAACAAATAGAGCGATACGGGTGAAGGATAAAGTCCTGGCGATTGGCTAAGGTCACGAGAGAAAGCGATATCCCCTCGCTTCGACGTTTCCAGGATAATCCCCGGGAAATATCGGGGCTGCGCTCGGGAAAAAGATGATTTATCGGAGGGGAGCGAGTTTTCCCGAGGACGTCTACGTCGCTCCTACACGTGATTTACCGCGACACTCCTCCGAGCCTTTCTTCTTTCGCCCTCTAATGCTGTTTTCGAGTCGCGAGCGCGAGGAATTCCCTCCGCTATACCCGCTTCCTCGATGCACAGATTTTCCTTCGAAATCAGTGAAGAGAAGGGCACGCTTTTCGAATTGTAACAAAAAAGTATCGTTTCTCTCCACCTACTAATTCGACAGTTACGTACAAAGAACAAGCAGAACTGTATCTTTAATTACTCCGAAGTTCGATAACCTCGGCAGCATAATTCTTTCAGGAATTTTCGCATCGAAACCGCTGCGGCAATGAGCATAATTCACGGCAGCAGCGAGCCTTTCGCCGTGGCAAAGAATTCCGCTCCGCTGTTGATAAATCCGCAGACAATGGGGCCATCCCTCACTTTCCTTATCCACCATCTCCCCGGCACACACACATACACGCGCGCCTCTTCCCCTTTCACGGCTCTCGAAACACGAGTATTATAGCGCTCTTCGAACTTGGAACTTGTCCGACCGCCGCCAAGCCGGAGAAGCTTACGCTCCGGAGTCCGGAGTTTCGCCCAAAGTTTCGCTGAGGGATTAACCTGCAACTACTGCTAGTTCCTAATGGAACTTGGTTAGTTTCTCGCCGTCTCTTTATCTTGCCTCGGAGCTAAATTATTTTATCGTCCGTTTGATATTAAAGGTCGGACTGAATCACGCCTTTTCCGAGAGCTTTTTTTCTACCTTGGAGACGAGCTTTTTTTTTAATCGCTCGGCGAGACGTGTGATGAAGATTGAACGGCGAAGGTCAAGGTGGCTGTTTCATGAGGATAGATGATGAAATGATTGGGGGTTCCTTCGGCGCTTCATTGGCGAGAGGATAAACATAAAAATTGTAGTTTTCGAGCAATGGTCTTGCATCTATATTATGAAAAATTGCGTATTTATTTTCTGCGTATCGTAATTAAAACGTCGATTCAAGCCATAACGAAGAAACCTAAGTAAGTTGTAATTGAAATTCCTTCATCAATTCTCATCTTCTCTTAAATAAAGACGAATGTTTTTCCAAGGTAACTTTTCTCTTTACTCAAGATTAATTACACTGCCTATTTGCAACTTGCCATTACTTTCAGTAAAAAATCTCGACTCGTTGAACTAGACAGTTTCTTAAAAATTTCTCCGCTCTTTCCTTTTCACGTCTGTCTCACTCAGCATCAGAATTTGACAGCTGGCGGGAGAAACATCCCGAAGAAAATGGCTTTTAAGCGACTCCTCTTCTCCGCCATTGTCTCTCTAAAAGTCTTTGCGTTTCTTACGCAAATCCTGCAAATTAATTGCTACGAATCAGGGCGCATTAAAGTTTTAAGTAGAGCGCTATTTCCTGCCTACCTAAAATCCTTAATCTAAAGGAGCTTTTCCGTTGACTCGCGATCGAGTGCGAGAATTTAAGAGGATTCGTAATAATCTAGACTCTTCTTTATAGTTACAAAATGAAATTGATTTCATTTTTGTTCAAACAGTAAACTACTTTAAAAGTTATTCCAACATTGTTTGAGTTAAAATAATAAAGCCCAATTTCCAGACTTTCATCTAAAAGTTAGAAAACCCCTCCTCTTTGAAACCTGTTGTACAAATGTAAATATTTGCAAGTAAACAAAACAAAAAGTTGAACCTAAAAAGGAAGCACTCACCGCCAGCAGCCTGACAAGTCCGGCACTCGGCGCTGAAACATAGTGTCGCGCAAGAGATGTCGAAGAAGCGAGATGGAGAATGTAAACATCGAAAAGACGACAAATCGAAACAGCGAGAGTAAGCACTCGCGAATGTCCCCCTAGACAGTGAGATAAAGTCTGGGGTACACAGAGAAACCGAAAGCTAAAAGAGGCGAGAGAGAGAGAGACAGATAGGGAGGGAGAGAGAGAGAGAGAGAGAGAGAGATTGAGCAGGGGTGGTCGCGAGAGAGGAGAAAAGGCTGCGCGTGTCTGGGCGTCCTCCAACACAAAGAGTTGCGCCCGCTCGGAGAGGGCAGATCGACTGGCGCGTCGCGTCGACGCCACCCCCACCAGGCTCCGAGCGTGTCAGTGAGAGTTGCCACAGAGGGATAGTGCAGTTTCCCCGCGCGTTAACCCGGCCAACGTGGCCGGGGGTGTGTCTCGCCCTCTCGGGCAGGACGAGAGAGCGCCCCGCGCGCGCGCAACCCCCGAGAATCAATACAGCTACCGAAGTTCACTCTGGAGCTAGCGCCACCACCACCACCACCACCACTACCACCGCCGCCGCCGCCGCCGCCGCCGCACCCCATGGAAAGCCGCTGCAGGATGCTTTGGCTTTCAATTTTAACTCTCCGAGCCCCTCCAGCGAGCGAGCTGGGGATTGTTTCGAACCCTCTTCCCGGCAAGACGCGGGGGTTGATGCCCCCGACGCTCGTTCCGCTGTAATTTTGGCCGCCTTGTTGCCCTGGACAATGACTCGACCGGCGAACCGAAAGGGGTTCGAGCGATGTTGACAGGAAGCTGAATTTTTCAGATGTACCCTGCGGAACCAGTCCTCCTGGCCTTTCCGATCATCTCGTGGTTCGTAATGAGCTCGGAAATGAGTGCGGGGATGCTGCTGCTGACCAACTTGCTTTAATGTACTCCAGATAAAGTGGATTAAACCGGTTCATTCGAAATTCATTTGAACGCTGCGTGGTTCTACCTGAACTGGTGCAGATTTAATCCAGCTAAGAGGCTACGCATTGAAAAATCCTTAAATACGAACGAAGATAGATATATTGAAAAGAACAGTCGAGAAAAATATTGAAGAAACACTGGCACGCGGATCCAGCATGAATACAATTAATATTTGCATAACGTCTTTGTTATTCTACTTCCACCCCAGAGTCTGAAGCCCCCGTGCTCATTCCCCTTTCACTCTCGTCCTCATCAATTTTCTCCCTCCTGTCCCTTATCTTTCTGAATGCTGCTGACACGCGTACCAGCCAGCGCAACCTCTTTTCCCACAGAGGCAGACCCTTTTACCCCTTCATCTTGGCTCGCCTTGGCTCTCTCGTCTTCCCTCGCATGTTTACATCAGCGGACTAATGGCTTTATGTAGCTCCACTTGAGCGCCTCGCGGTGTACGTGGAGGATCGTTTTTAGATATTCTTTCTCTCCGGCGTTCTCGCTTTTAACGAGGGATAAAGCTGGATGACGCGGATGCGAATTTAGCATTCCGTCTCTGCCGCAGTATCGAGCGTGTTTTTGAAAGGCTCGATTAACCCGCGTTTTTCAGCCTTTCTACCCCTCCCTGATTGACATTGGATATTTTATCTGACGGCTGGTATGTTTCTAATGGTAAAGCCTGCCCGCGTTACAATTCCGCAAAGTTATCGATAAAATCAGTTTCGTAGATCTACGAGGGTAGATGTAATGCCATATGTCATGTCCAGCTTGGTTATATTTAGAGAATCAAGTGTCAGCCGTGAAGCATAACAAATATTTCCGACAGGAGCTATTCGCCGAATCGATAACCTTGCCTGGCGTGCCCATCAATAATATTTAATTAGCCGAGCGGCGGTGTACAGTTGAACAACCCCCCCACCCCTCGTGCGGGAATACTTCCGGAAACTACCACGTGTCCACACGTATACATTGAAAGTTGAAGGTAAAGCGAAAGAGAGAGGAAAAAGAATTCCCGAGGAATCCCACGCTGCATGGTGGGGTTGCAGGCGAACTCTCCCGGCACGCTCGAGTGGGAGGGTTATTGCAGCGCGCGGCGGAGAAAGGGGTGGGGTTGCGTAGCCCTAGAAGGGGTGAAATTGTGCGGGGGCTTGACTCGGCCTTGTAAATGGGATGAAATAGCTCGCTGCTGCTGCTGCCGCTGCCTCGGACGAGAGCAGCGCTCACCCCCCTGGAATGGATGTACGGCGCAGCGTTACCAACACGTTCACTAATACCAGAGCACCTGTACACGACTCGTGTGTCAGCGATTATTTCGCCTCCGGACGAATGGATGTGGAAACCCCTGTTCCCGGCGGCTGGCATTATGTCAATTGTTGACCTTTTTGTGATGACTCGCGCTCTGGATTCTAATGCTTCTTTTTTTTTTTAAATCAAATCGCGTTTCGCGTTCTAACCCAATTCCGATCTCGCTTCAATTAGCGGGGGTATTCGCGGATAGATTTGCAGGGTCGCCAGCGGCCGCGGCATTTCATCAAAGTCGCGATGAATAAAGCACGACGGCATTTATGAATGCCGAGAGAGCTAAATGAAAAGAAGGACATACCCATGATCATGAATTCGCAAAGGGAAAAGCACTCGAGTTGACAAAGAACGTTTCCCTCAAAGGACAGGTTGGCCGCAAAAGAAGAACGGCAGAGATGAGGTGTATCCCATTGCAGCTCTGGAAAGCATCGACGTACGTACTGGTAGGATAGGTCGCGCGTGTATATATGTATATATACGCGCGAGAGAGGCATTTGAAGGGAGGCGAGAGATGGACAGAGACGGAGAATCAGGCGGCGTGTAACGGGTCGCGGAGAGGTCATTCGCCCTCAGGGGAGGCAGGCGGTGCGTCGGCTCGGACGAGGTCGCGGAAGGCCGACGGAGACAGAGAGTCACCTCCTGCCTCCCCTCCCCAATCCAGTCGGCTCGGCGTGTCTACCCGGAAATCGGGGCGCCCACACCACCCGCGCCCGCAGAGCGGCAACCACCGAGCGCCGCTTTCTCTCGCCGAGATGGCAAATCGGGGTTGATGCTCGCTACCCTACCAATACATCCACACACGCACACCTCTCTCGCTCTCCTCTCTTGACCTTTTCCCGCGACCCTTATCGCGGCAATAATTAATTCCTCGCTCTTGTTCTGATTTATATGCGCCTGCCTCCAGTCCATTATTGAACTAGTGCGCGGCTGCTTTCGAAAAGGAGAGCGGAGTGCTTTTTATTAATGGCGGAGGAATTGGAATGTCAAGCTGGAGATTCCGGAGCTCTGGAAATAAGTAGCCGGGGTCGGTGCAGTTGACTGAGTGGATGGAGTGGGAGAGGAGCGAATTCAGGCCATGTTTGATGTACACCGATGATCACACATTTGTTTTCAATTATTTCCTGGATTCGCGTTGGTTATTGTTTATTTAGGGCTGAATGTGATGTCTTCTGTAACCTCCGTAAGTCCTCTAATACATTTGAGGGCGATTCCAATAACTCCATTGATTGCTACAAGAACGTAAGAAGATTTGTGGTAGTTGGTAGTCCACCACAGTCGCATCGCGCGACAAACACGGCTCCTCGACAAATGCTTGAGCTCGGAATAAATCTCGCATGCAAAAGTGCATTAAATTTTAATGACATTATATCCGAGCCATTTGTTGCTCAGGCAAGTGATTTTCAGAAATGCGAATCTCCTCCTCATCGAATAAACAAGGATAAACCGTTTCGCTAAACGTTTCGGCAAACTTTCCTCGTCGAATAAACTCGACGGCAGAGCGAAATCGAATTTCCGGCTTGGCGCATCGATCGAATTTTCCGATCGACGAATTCCGACCTCTCTCTCTCTCTCTCTCTCTCTCTCTCTCGCCGGTGGAGAGAATCAAAGCGTCGCGTGGCTCACGCGCGTATACTTTACGCTCACACAGCCGCACACCACCGGCCGGAAGTTCCACCGCGAAACTTTGACTCTGTCTCTGCCTCTCGGCGCTATTCGCTCCTCGACACAAAGTTTTCGCTGCCGGCTGTTGCTGCGCTGCCTGCTTCTGATTCGCCTGTGTATACCTGTGTTTGCGTATCTCATCTCCGCTCCGCGCGAGTTCGCTAGACTCGCGCAATTTCGGAGTCGTTTTGCAAGCGACTATACCTACTTCGCCCGCACCTTTCGCTGCAGCTCGTGCGGATTACAATTTCATTTTTCGCCGGCAGTGGATTGCGTTATTGCCTGTTTTTCGGGAAGAACTTGAGAGCTGTTTCGTAACTATGTCATCTATTGCTGCTTCCAGGGCATCGATGAAACTCCATTTTTCTTTCCACAAGCCCCGAGCAACTTCCGTAGCGCAAACTCTTGGAGAGACACCCCAACCCGACCAGTCCAGGCCGACTCGTAAAAAATTTCGCACCGCAATCGCATTCCGCGTATCAGCTTCCCCTTTGAAGTCCCGCCTAGTCACTCGGACGGATCGATGACGGCGTGCAGGTGTGCGGCTCGTGCTTCGTGTGCGCGCGGCCTTATTAAATTTATCGAGGCGCTCTCGGGCCGCGTCCCTGATCTTCATCCGATTGCGCTTTATCGGCTGGGCGCGTGTTTGCGAGTCGGATTTCGCGCTCGCGAAACCCGACCGACAGCCGAATGCTGCTGACGGCATTGTTGGAAATGCTTGCCGAGGCACTGTAACTTTGCTGCGAATGATATGTGTGTGTTTGTGTCTGTACTCGAATCGTCTCGAGGCTTCGAAAGTGATTGTGGCTTTGTTTACGTCTGAGGGCTTAATACCGGGGAGTCTGCTGGGAATAAGCTGCTTGGATATATTGCGGAGTGTGGCGTTCTTTTTTTTTAGCATAACAGGTGCAACTTGCAAGTTTGAGGGGATGGCTGGCTTTAAGTTTTTAATCTTTTTTCCTGAGCACCGTAAATTCTGTGTTTACTAGATACTAAAAAAGTCGGTATAAACTTTTTACAGCCTCTTGCTTTTAGTTTCATTTTTCTCAGAATTTTGAATGCGTACTTCATTATTCACGTTCTTTGAAATTACGTATTCATGTTTCAGTGTGCCATCAACATTTGCTAAATTTCATAAATTTCATAATATAATCTGCAATTTTTTCACAATAAACAGCTTTGCCTTTCCAGGATTGTTGAAATTGAAAAATTTGAAAACATTGCGATTTGAGCGCCGGCAGAAACTGCACCTCTTGATTTACAAACGTAGTTACCATAAGTAGAAGGATGGGAATAAAATATGAAAAGTGATTGAAAGGCAGCGTATCCACTTATCGATTCCCAATAAATTCTATATGGAGACGAGTCTCGTTTTAACGCTTGCTATCTATGAGAGGCGTATTGGTTTGGTTAAGTAGATAATGTCCTGAATTGGTGAGACGCAGGAAAAGCTTTTAACCGTTGAATCTTATTTATACTTAAATATAAGAGATGTACGGAATGAAAAATTAAAAAATTAGACTCGGATAATTAAGTACCCGTTAAAAATGGATTTACTGGCTTCTTGGAGTCAAATGAAAAATAGATCGTCGCAGATGATTGAATTTAATTTGAGATTAAAACCTCATAAATAAATCTTTATTATCAAACAAAGAATTTTATTGAAAATTGGTTGCTGGAAGTATTGTGTATTGAAGAATTTACTTGACTTTAAAAGCCACATGTATTGTTAAACAGAGCTGTTTATGAATAAACCTCTTACCACATTTTTGCTTTCTACTACTATTTATATTTTATATATATAAAGTAAAAAATGGATTAAAAAGCGAATATACAATTACGAAATACGAATAGGGAACAGAATTCTTTTTTTTCCGACAGGCCCTGGAACAGACTTTTAGAGAAACGAACGAAAACAATTTCGAGTTTTTATCGCGTTTTAAAGAACAATTTTTATTTAGTGCACTGCGAGCTATATTTAACCTTTTTATTTATTCACGGTAGATATGTCATGTGAAAAATAAAAAATATATATTGTTCTACATTCATATTGTAAAACTCTCGTTGCAAAAGCTCCCCCATAAAAATCTCTCTAGAATTGTAACGAATAAGCCCCAGAGTTTCAGTCCGAAATTTCACTCAAAATATAAAGAAATCAGCAGTAGGATCGAGGTGAAAAAAAAAGAAAAAAAAAAAAAAAACAGTCGTAACTCCGCTGCTCCGGCGAAAAAGCGCACCTGAAAATTTCAAAGGACATTTTTCTGCTCGAGCAAAGCAATTCAAAGCTAATCGCGTCGTCGCTCGGCACAAAAAAAGCCCGACAACGGTGCAGGAGGGGGGCAAAAAATCGACGCACTCGGCAAATGCAAAAAAGCCCGCTCGCTGCATCCTCCCACCCCCCCGACTCCTCCGCGCGACGGCGGAGAAAGAGAGTAAAAGTCACGGGGAACTATCCGAACGCTCCGCAAACACCGACACAGAAGGGAGAGCGAGCGAGAGAGAGAGAGAGAGAGAGGCTCGGCTCGGCTCGGCTCGCTTGTGGGTGTAGTTGCTTGCTCGTCTCGCCGGGGAATCGCTTGGCGTTGCTTCGGGCGTCCGGGGTGGGGATAACTCGCCGGCAGCGCGAGTCTCTCTCTCGCGAAAAAGCGGCGAGGTGGAGGAAGGAGCGAGCGAGCGAGAGAGAGCCGGGTCGAGCCGGGAGCCGCCGCCAGTAGACGGCAGCACTGCGCCCGGCGCGCATCTCCTGTGTCTCCTGACGAGCCGTCGCCGCCGTGTCTCCTCTCTCGCCCCCTCCTGCAAAAAAAGCAGGGAGCTTGCCGCTGCCGCCGCCGCAGCCGCCGCCGCTGCAAGTGTCTGTGCGGGTCGAACGCGAGTGACAGGTCGTGTAGACACTGCTGCTCCGGGAGCACCGGACGAGAGAGACTTTGGGGCGCCGCGTCCAAGTGCGCGAGGTGCCAGTGACATCGGTCCCCCAGCCCGAAGCGCAGGAGGTAGAGCAGCGGGGCGACACGTCACTTCCGGCCGCGTCCACCTCTCCCTCCTGTCCAGCTATCTGTCCGCTAATTAGCCTGCGAAGGTCAAGGCCCGGCTCTTTCTCGCCGAGGAGGAATCCGCTGTGCCGAGAGTGCCGAGAGATTACGGACAAAGGAACACGAGACTCGGGAAGAGGAGAGCCCCGAGGTGATATCGGTGTTGTATCAGTGCGTGTGGTGTTGAGTTTATATGCTAGTTCGGTGAATTGATATAGTGCTAATTGCCGAGGGAGCTGGATAATCGACGGCTGTGACCTGCGCGATTCCGAGCGCATCCCCGACCCGCTGACGCCGCCATCGATTTGCGCCGAGTAAGGGCTGACGCTCCTTTCATATTCATATATATTTCTGCGGATATTCCTGGCCGCTCCTGGAAAAGCTCGACGTTAATCGGGGAGTCGACGGCCGTTCGCAAACTCGCTTTTCGACCGAGAAACTTGATTTTAGTCGTCGCTCGTTCAAGGAAATATCGGATTTTAGAGGGAGACTCGGTCGTTTTTGCTCGTTTAATTATCGAGTTCGTATAGAAACAGTGCAAAAGTAATAAATTCATAAAACGGCTCGATTAGCATACAGCCATGTAAATACGATGAATAAAAATAAGCGACTCTGCAGAGTTCCTCGAAACTTTTTACTGCGGAATAAATTTGTACGCTCGTACGTCTTTCTGGAAAATTTAATATCGCAATAAAAAAGAAAATACGGCATCTATAAAAGAATGCAGCCGGCCACAATTGACCTACTCCGATATCAAAGTGCCTATTTATAAAGAAAACGTACGCCGAGAAAAAAGTCGACGCATAAAAATACAAGCTTCCAGCTCGCGGCGCTAATCTACTTTCCCCTCCTCGTTATTATTGAAGGAATTCGCAACGAAATCACTGCAACGAGTAACCCTTCATTACCAAGGTCGTTCCAGTCTCGGCGGAAAAGAAGCCCTCTCCGCCGGATAAAACCCGATCGAATTCTAGTTTCTCCTCCATTATTCCTCTCGGGCGTACAGATAGAGCTCCATCACGCACCAGTAAGCGTCTCGGGGCGGAAGCGGACGCTTTTTGTTTCCCCAGTCCCGTCTGAATAATGCAGGCGAAGCTGCAGCAGCCGCTTCGATTCCCCGTTTAATTATTGCCGTTTATCCTTAATTCATTAACGATTGAGAGCACTTTGCTGCCGCGGTCGCGTCGAGACTCGTACCGAGTGCTGTTGGCTGGCTTTTCGCTTGGGTGTCGACCGATTTAGCCGGAAATGCTTTATCGACGCGCGCCGAGCGAATGTCTGCTCTGCATTATGCATTTTTCACAGGCTGAAGGACGGAGATTCGATGCCTGCGATGGAAATTCAACTTTACCAATTGTTGTTCCTTCAAATGTAATGAAGTTTTACTGTCTCCTTATCAAAGATGTTGCCAGGCGTGTAAACGAAGTGCTATATTCTGCTGAGAAGCCGGTTTTTGGTCTTACCACACAAGACTGGTTCTACTTAATTGTATTTTCTATTCTATTTTTGGTACGCCCATATTTCATCAAAGAGTAGTATTACAAGTTTATCATCTCAAAAATACCTTTTTCCTTCATTGAAACGCTATCACAATCTTTATCTAATCTCAGCAATAATTCAACTTCCATATATAGATTAATCTACTCAACAGACAGTTGGGTACACAAGTCCCACAAACTACAACTACAAGGCACTTCAACTTATCGCATAATCAGGGTCTCGAAAATGTAAACCCAATACGTCCACCTCAATTCCCAAACAATCTCTATCGCATCGTCCAGACAATCCAGGTCTCATCTTCTAATGTCATAGAACAGCACTGCCTCGTCACTCATCGCGGCTCCATAAATTCGACAAGGCGGCGCACGGCGACCGAATCCGGCTGCAATTAATCATCGTGCCGCCTCGGTCGTGTTTGTCTTAAACGCGGCCGGGCCCCTCGGGGAGTTTGTGTCAGAGAAGCCGAGCTGCCTCTCGTCACGGCCGCCAACGCCGGCTGTTAGGCAAATTGGCAGACGATCTCTCTCTCTCTCTCTCTCTCTCTCTCTCTCTCCAAGCAAGTGCAAATACACGGATGAAAACGGTTGGAGATAAACAAGGCCGCGGGATGGACGAATAAGTCTCGCTTGTTGTTGGCCGCGAGTCTCGTTCGATGTGTAATATGGAATTGAAAATTTTTGTTTGCTCTTCTTATTATGTTTTTCGCTGTCTGCGTATCCCCGGCGTATAAATCAAGTTTACCGCCGGTGATCCTCCGGCTGCGAGGATTTCGGAAAGCCAATTGGTTTTTGTCTGGCTCGAGCGGAAATCGAGCCTCCGAATTTATGAATTTTTTTTTTTTTTTTATTAATGTTGTTCGTGAAAAAGTCCAAAATATTTTCCAGGTCTTCCAATATTTTTCTGCGTCGGAACGTCAATAAAAGGTACACTAAAAGCTTTCTAAACGGGTTTATTGATCTTCCGGAGTCAGCGTTACTTGGTAACGATGACAAAATTATTGTCATAGATGGTTAAGCTAAAGATTCAATTGTAGTGTGATTAAATTCGTTTGAGCTTGAATATCAAAGTTAAATTGAGCGATCTGCATTATTCAATTATAAACTATTACCATCATCATCACCGACTCGTGCAATTCAAATTTTACCATCAAGTTAATATCATATTTTTGCCCTCCTTCCTTTCCAGTCATTTCAATGTCTGTTAATAACCAAGTTTGCGTCAACTGTCACTCACGTGATTATCCAGACGGTTAAGCATCAAACAGGTGATCATTTACACGCTCGGCTGGCCCACAACATTCAAAGGCTACGATCTCGTTAATAATCACTTATGGTCAATATTGCAACCAAGTAACCAAAATTCGCCTCTAAACCCCTGAAATTTCAGCGAGCAAACACGAATCTCGGATAAATTAAAAGCCAGAATTACAAAATGTCTCCTCAAGCGGGAACACAATGTTATCTCCTAGCCGGAGCCACACGTAGAGAGGAGTCCGTTCATTGTCGGGCTCTCCCGGCAAAAGCTTTGGAAAAAGAAAGGAAGAAACGAGGAGCAGGAAAATAGCCGTCGGCTCGCTCCGAAAAAGAATGTATAATTTGAGATTACATGCACGAAGGCTAAAGAAAGGGAGGAAGAGAAAGCGCGCTATAAAGGAAACCGAACCGGCGGTGCAAACAATGCACCCACTAGGAGGGAAATGAAACGAACGAGAAAAAAAGAGCGCAGAGAGGAGAGAGAGAGAGAGAGAGAGAGAGAGAGAGAGAGAGAGAGAGAAAAAGGAACATGCGCGCGAGCGAGGGTAAATGAATTCTCTCGCTGCCCTGCCAGTCCGGATAACCCGCAAGGATCGATCGGAAATTTATAGCCCCGGACGCGCACACAGACACAAAGTGCGCGCCTACGCCCACATGCAGGTTATATCCATTTAAGCGTCGCTTTCTCGTAAAACTTTTTTGCGGCCGGTGAATTCCGTCCTGGGCTTTTTATATTTTTCATCGATCCGACCCGGAGCACTGGGGGAGTTTTGTCGAGAATAGTTTGTAAACAAATAGGCGCCGCGATGGAATACTTGGCTTATATTTTCGAGTTGTTTATTTTGTAAATATAAAGTTGGTAATTCTCCGCAGGTCGGGGCATAAAAACTTTAAGGCTTCCCTAAACTTTCAACAGATGTTAGGTCTAGTAATGTGTATACACTCCGCTTACCACGGCGGAGGATTCAAACTCGCTGGAACGGGCGTTTTATTTCTTTTGCCGAAGAACTTGCTCAAAATTTCACCCAAGTTATCGGACAGCATCTGTTCCCGGTGCATTTACGAAGTTAAGCGAGAGAGAGAGAGACCAGATGTTATCTCCCGAAGTTCAGCATCGAATTTATCACATTCCAGAAATACGCGGACATCATAATTCTCGAGGCGCGCATTTATTCGCGCTTTGACACTCAGTCCGCGCAGCCTTTAAATCTCCAAACTTCCCTCGCGATTGCGTTCATTTTCATGCATCCGCCGGCAGATTGTTCCGTTGGCTTCTCGCGCGCGCACACACATCCCCGGGTTTACGAGGCGGGCAACAATGTCTTTGTAAAGCTACAAGCACGCGCAGCTCGTTTGCATGCTAAAGCTCTCGCCCTCGTCGTAATGCACTTTAACGATTCGGGTCGACTGCCTCTCTCCGGCGTCGATACTCCAATTAAACACGCGGCGGAATGCGTTCGCGGTCGCACAAAAGGCGCAGCGGCGATCGATCCTCGCCTCAGATTATCGAAACCGTTATTAGGCCTGTTACTCTGCCTTTTTCATCGGTACGAAGCTCCTTTTTTTGGATGAGTTTTCGAAAGCCGGACGGGAAGCTCTTATCGGCTTAATCTAACTTTGTGCATTCGGCAGCGCTTTGAAAATTAAGCGCCTAACCTTGAAAGCGGTCGCTCCCACGAAAACTCGAGACGCACTCGAGTCGACTCTCGCCTGAGGAAGCATTTCGACGTCGTTTTCAATTTTCGAGCGAAAACTCGGCAAGTTAGCCGCTTATATCAAAGTACGAGCGTTGTTTTCGCGAGCGGCGCTGCTGCGCTCCTCGAATTGGCGCCCGAGCAAACTCGGGCCAAAGTTTCTCCCCGCGGCTGATGATTTCTCGTTAGTGCATTAACGCGAAACGCGAACCAACGTATGTAAACGCCCGTCTATTCTAACCCGTCTCTTTCTACCGCTAATATTGCCCGGGAAGTAACTTGCGAACTCCGATATATATTCCAGAAATGTTTGCGCCGTTCTCTCTCTCTCTTTCATTTGATCTGTCTACCGGTGAAGTTTGCGGCAATTGTTCGGATTCTCGCGATGATGACGTCGCTGGTAACAGCGTGGAGAATAGTTTCGGCGTATATACTTTGTATTCTGTTGTTGGTTGTCAGTGCTACAATGTTGATGGTTTCGAATGATTCGATACGCCGGACTTTTATGATGTCATAAAGCCACTGTGGTAGCTTTGTAGTCGTAAATTCATCAAGTCCGTCATAAATTGTTAAAAATTTGTCAAAGAGAGTAACTTGGTGCTTGCGAGTCCATTGTACTGACCTCTTCGACATTCATGCAACATTCATAGTTGCCCGTAAACCAGAATATTTCCATCGACTCTCAATTCTCAAAACGAATTTTGTCCATTCAACCAAAGCTCCATTCCGAAAAAAGCGTCACAAGATCCTTTGAATCAGTCTCAACTCGGCAAGCAAAACTTCCAACTCGAAAAGAGACTCCTCTCACCTTTTCAGCTCGGCGAGTGACGCATCGCCGGGCTCGACATAATCCCGATTCTGCGGAAGAGGAGCCAGCGAAGAAGGAGGAAGATCAAGCGGGGATTACACTCGGGTCAGATTGATCTCTCCCCCTCTTCCACCCTCCCGGTTCTTCTCCCCCCCCCCCCCC
>UCOM01000824.1:0-59905 GCA_900474385.1 Ormyrus pomaceus
CAGGATTGGACATGCATAGTCTAAGCATAATTCGTACACAGTCTATATACAATTTATGCTTAGACTATGCATGTCCAATCCTGGGCCTACATTGTGCCTAGTTGGTTATGACTAGCTTAAGCCTAATTTTTTTACACGTGTAGAATCTTTATTTTTCATACCTTTCAATGTAATTTGTTTTAAAAAAAAGCTGTCTTTAGAAACGTCAACTATTTTAAGCACGAGCTACTATTAGAATTCGAGCGCAAAAGCAAAATGAAATAAAAAAGGAAAAGCGTTTCCTGTTCAAGTAGCACTAGAGAGCGAGAGGGAGTGAAAGAGAGAGAGAGAGAGAGAGAGAGAGAGAGAGAGAGAGAGAGAGAGAGAGAGATAGATAGATAGATGTACGCTGTAAAATGAAAAAAGAGGAGTCATTAATTAAAGGGTTACACAGGGACGATATCGCGAATCAGCGTTAAATATCCGCGCGTCCGTACCCGGAAGATTGCCATCTCCGGCAGGCCAGGGCGCCAGGGAAGAAGAAGAAAGAGGACCGGAAAGAGAAATACCAGGCAGGGGGAGAAAGAGAGCAAAAGGAAAGAAAAGCAAGGCGCAGAAAATTGTAGCAGGCAAGCGGCTCGAGAGCTCGCAGGCTTATAAAGGAGTTAAAACACTCCTGGTTGAATAATTAGCCGAGCAAACATACACTCGAAGATAAAGTATATAATATAGTTCGGGCTCCCGAATTTCTATTTAACGTGGGTCGACAAGCTAACCAAAGTCGCTGGCGACCCTCCCGCGAGTGGTATAAGGAAAATGACGTGGTTCGGGGAAGAAGCCCCGGTATAAGAGATAGAAATCGAGATAGCAAGAACAAAGAGACGAAGACAGAGCCTGCAAAGTCCCTTTTGCGGCAAAGAGAGAGAGAGAGAGAGAGGAAGATTCTTCGGGAGAAACAGAGATGAACGAGATAGCGGAGGGCGAGACGGGTTAAGTGTGCAGCAGAAGAGGGAGCCTAGATATGAAAAGGGAAAGAAACAGCGAGCGCGAGGGTGAGAAAGGACCTCTCACTCTTCCCCGCCCCGGCCAACAGTCGGGGGATTTAATTCAATTAAATTACTCTTTACTCTATTAAGGCAAAGGGATACATAATACGCTGACTCTGGGATGACTTTTTTTGCGGGGACCACGAGGGTAAACGACGCTTCTCCAGTAATTAAGGGAAGAACTGGCATTCTTACGAGATCGTTTCGGTTTACATTTAAATCTAATAAAATTCTTCCATAATTCTTCTCACTTTTATGAAAATTCTAAAATATCAAGCGTGCCTTTTGAAATGTTCGTTCTAAAAAAATTTTAAACTTTTCCGAGCTTACAAGTTTGAACAAACTATCTTTGCAGACACTAATAGACTTAAGCTGATGTTCAGGTGAAAATGTCACAGAAGGTTTACTCACTGAGCGGTAACTCAATATTTAAATTGATGGTTAGACTCCTAGAATTTCACGTCCAAGCTCAAGATTTTCTGGATTAACCTAAAATACTGGCTTAGAAGACGGTCAAACTTTATCTGCAAGGCTTAGTTTTTGATTTCTGCAATCAAGTTTCAAACTTTATTACTATATTATGAAGGTAAAATGTGATGGATTTTGAAATTGAATTAAGTTCGATTCTGACTACTTGAATTGAATTGGTATTTTTTATCCACTAATCAAGTAATACGTCAGAAAGTTTTAGCACAATAATTGGTACTCTTTCACCTGAAGAGTTGTAGAAGAGCAACGCTCGGACTCGAGACCACTTGAATGCGTGCAGGGCTGAAAAGCTGGGCGAGAAAGAGGCAGCGAGGAAATCAAAGCCGAATAAACACGAAAGACGCCGAAGGAAACAAAGACTAAAGAGATCGCGAAGGAAAAAGCAAACTCCGAGTGAATGGCCAAGTAAAGCTCGGGAGCGTCGTCCCGTCTGATCTTGTAGCAATGTACTTATATTCATTTCTACAGACGGCAAGTCTGCGCGTACGAGCGGCCAAGTTTTACCCAAGTTTGTTTAGAACTTGTTGGAGAGTGACTTTACCGCCTTCGAAGAGCAGCAGCTGATTGCTCGTGGAGAGAAGAGTTTTCGGTGAAACCCATCCAGCCGTTTCTCGCGGCGCTCTCCGCGTGTATGCATCTACACAGATATACGTACACAGACGTGCGCGCGCGCAAGTACTTCCGGCACTTGCGGCCGCCGGAACTTGGAGGGAGGAAAGCTATATGCCCGTTTCGCTGGGAATTTACTTGCGAGGACGCCGCGGCCGCCGCCGCTTTCGCGCTCCGCTACCGATGCGAGAGCAAGCAAGCACGCGTCATTAAAAAACGAGCAGCCATATCGTTGCCGTACTTTTTGCTTTTTGATGATGACCCGTCCCATTGCCAAGCCTCCCTCCGCGCGGCAATCAGCAGTTTCTTCGACGATTATACTCGCCGAATTTTAGTACCAATTGCCTTCTCAGTTGACTATAGATCAGGAAATGAATCTCCAATTTTTCAATAAATCATGAATTTCCTTTACGAAATGTGCAGTCGGATGCGCTAGTCGTTAAGCTGGAGCAAAAAAAACTTTGAATAGCCTCAGAAAAGACGGTATTTCAGAGACTGGCGATTTCCGTAATGAATAAAAATCGTTAGAAAAGTGATATAGACGTTTCAACAGGTCTCAGGTAAAGGCAATCGGATGAAGAAGATGTTAGTGGCGTTAGAGGTTGATTGATAGAGTCGATTTCTGGTATCCGGACTGCGGTTCCAGGTCAGTCTACAACCATTTTTCAATTCGGATTTCCAATGGAAATGCCACGCGGCTGCGCGCTATAATAAAATATCTGCTATCGTTGTCATCGTCGAACGTATCGTAAAGAATTTTTCGTACCAGTGTCAAATTCAATTCAATCCACATATTAATCAAGCATCAATTGTATAATAAATTTGCTTTTTTTTTTGGAAATATGTTGCTACAGCTTTCTGTTTGCTCTTCGACATAAAAGTATATTAAAAACTTTAGTTTCTTAATACGAAAAAGTATAGTGTCATCGAATGTTTATAGTTTATAAAAGGTTACAAAATATTTGCTTTTTATTCAAAATTATAACTAAATTAATACTGAAATTCTTGTGAATAAAATAATTTAATTGCATAAGGTCACACAAATTCATTTATTACATTATTATATCACTTTGACAAAATGCTGTAAATCCTGCTCAAATAAGGAGACCCAAATACGTCAAATTTAAGTCAAGATTATCTCTCTATAGTCAATATTTAAAAATATATTTAATCTTTAATTTGTTTTCCCTTTAAAATTTAAAGTTGTATTTTTCAAAAGTAAGATTGAAAATTACTGAAATCAATTCCTCAAAAGCTTGTTGCGTAAGACTTTGAAAATTTCTGAACCATCAACGTCTTAAAATGCTCTAAATATAATTTACTTCTGAGTTTTCAAGTAGCGTATGAAAAGTTTGGTGAAATGAAATTGTTTAATGTATTTAAAATGAAATTCATAATGCCAGTTATATCTTGATATGAATTTAAAATGATGCTCTCAAATGGTTCAATAAAAAAAAAGTTTTGTATCATTTCAGCAAATTTTTACCTGCTGTTTATATAAAATTTTTAATAAATAAAAACATTTTGTCTATAATGAGAAATTTATAATACCTTAATTTCATCCGCGAATTATCATTAAATATTGTATTAAGAAATCTATTTCGTCTTCGATAATAATAAATTGGCTAGACGGTTGCGTTTAATAATTCATGCATCGAGCGTACTTTTTTAGATTTCCTAACAATAATACTTAAGTTTTACATTTTGTAAATGAACCGGTATTATAAATGTTAATTAAGAAATAATGAGGCCGCACAAATATGTGATTCACTACAGAATTTGAAAAATTGAGGGTAAAACTGATGAATCTTTAAACTGTTGCTTCCCGCTTCTGTCCTGAGAAATCACGCTTAAAGCCCAATAAATGATGAATCAATTAATCAATCAAACGTTCTTTTCTTTTCCCCTTTTCTCTTTCTCGCGCGCCTCCCTTCGAGCATTCGAGATCTCCTTTATACCTTCAGTTCCATTTCTGCCCCCTGCAGATCTTGCTCTCTATCTCACTTTTGCGTCTTCTCAGATATCCTCTGTGGATTTCTTTCTTTTTTGCAGCTTTTCGCGAGTGCACTGCAGACCCGAACTTTGCTCCTGCGTCTATCTGCAGTTTTAGGCTTTTTCTACTCGTCCGTTTCTGATTTTTCTTCCCCTTTTCTGGACCGCCAAGCGTCACACTTTGAATCCATTAGCGTGAGCTCGAAAGCGGCAATTTGCTTACAGTCTTTAGTGCACGGATTATTTATCGGCTGCAGGTGAACATTACAGGTTATTACGAAGCTCCGAAGCTCCGGCTGATGAGCCGATCGATGCATCGATTCTCCTTTCTTCTACAAGAAGTAAGTTCCGATCGATGCTCTGAAAAATAGAGTGTCTGAAACCTGGTTTGAATTAACATTTGATTAAAATCGGTTCTCCTTTGGCTAATTCGTTAAATTAAATTTATCTCGATTGTTACCATTATATTTATTTTAAAATTCTACGAACGTACTCTTAGAATAGTACATCCTGTACAAAGCGAAATCGTGGGTTTAATTAATGATCTTACTTGGAAAATTGTTTAATTCTGCGCATTAATTAAGAGAATCGGCAACAATTCACTGTTTAAAATTTTGTTACATTTCAATTTCATTATCATAAAAATCTATTTTCAGGATTCGAAATACTTTTCGCCCCTTTTTCGACGAAGGCTTTAAAGAGACCTTATCTTTACCTTTCCGAGTATATGAATTCATGAATATCAGTCCTCGGAAATTTTCCATCAGAAGAGCCGACAGAACTGCAGGTGACGAAGTGTAGGTTAACACTCTGGAAACAGCGAACCGTATTCCGTGTCCTGAAACATTCGTGACTAAGTTTATATTAACTTCTTCAGGAATAATACTAAGTTAATTACTAGTTCAAATATCTTTTTAATTTATTTCATTAGGAAAACTTATCTTTTCAGTTTATATCTAACTTTCAACTTTATCTCACTTATACTCTACATTATACGTTCCCGCTGCGTTTGATTCTTGTATTTTTATCAAACATCTTTTCTTAGCAAAGTATTTGTTTTGAAAAATAAGAATTTAAGTCTATATCATGCAGAACAAATGATATAATTTCAAATAAATTTAGCTTATTTTGCACCATCAGTCTTCTTATCTTCCTATTTGTTGTTAATTTAATGCAGGGCTGCATTCTATCCTAGATTTTGCGCACTGTAAGTTTTTACGTTAGTTTCAGTCTGTGTATTTAGTTTACATATTTAGCTTCTATGTTCGCGTATAATTACGATTCGTTTTTGAAAGTTTCCACAAGGAAGAACTGGGTCTCTAGCAGAATTGTGCGTATGTGCAGTTTATGTCTACGAGTTTCAGCCCGCAAAAGCCATAAATACGATTAAGCACCGGATAACACGAGTTTAAATTATATATAAAGCAAAAAATTATGCAAGTGAAAATGAATTTAACAATCAATGTTCAACATTAAAATAATAAAATAAATAGTCGTATTTAATTATCCGTGTGCCGGCTTTAAAGCAAAAGCGTTGTAAATCTCTTTCGTAATCCGACGCTAAAACTGAAAGAGTCTGAAAGAAATGTTTCCTCGGCCCCTCCTTGTCACTAAAGAGCGTTAGAATAACAATAAAAGCCGGGAAAAATAAGAAGAAGGCAGGAAGCAGAGGAAGAGAGAAAAAGCTCTCTTATGAGCGGGCGCCAGGAAAAACCGCAAATCGTCGGAAAATCGCTTCATAACGTCCGGGGTAGACGACGCGCGGCGGTCAGATAAAGCAGCCGACCCGAGCCGACCTCTCTCTCAATAAGTCGCGTTTTCAAACTTGAACGCGATACGCGGACCAGCGGGCCCAGTCTGAAAGCGTGCCGGAATAATGTGATTAATCGCTTTTTATTCGGCGCTCCGCTTATTAGTGCTGTTTTTGACTTGGTGAAGCGTCCGTCTGCCCCCCTTTTTCCACTCGAGTGCTTTTCACTGCGGTTATTATTAAACAACCTATCGTTTACTCTTCTTTTAGCTTTATTTTCTCAAACAAAATTTGATACTTTATTTGAATACGTTACGAATAACGAGCTCAGCTAAATTAAGTAACTTGTTTTTTTTATGTACCTCAGAAATAAAATACTAATGAGATCATTTACTCGCAGAAATTTTGCCAACTCGCCTCGAGAATTTCTTAATTTTTAGGTAAACTACGTGCTTAGAAAATTAAAATTCACGTTATTAAAATTAATGTCATACGTCTATCTATTAGCAGTCTTTTTATAAAAAAAAAACTTTTACAGCTCTGCAATTTTCGAAGTACTTTCGCGCTATTTTTCACTGTCAGCGTTTATATCGCCTTTATCTTGCTTTTTATTCCTTGTCGCATTAGTCATAAATTTTAGATGTAACATTGTTTATATAAATTTAGGAAAAAAGCAGCGCAAAAACTAGAAAATTGTTGCGGTTTGCATAATTATCTAAATGGTCGTTCCAGACGATAAACACGATTAATAGGGAATTCTTGTAAAGTTCGTAGACAATTACAAAGGCTTCAATATCAGCCGAGCAAACATTTCGAAATATCTACAGTAGCTTCCAGTACATTTGTTTATTCAGGGCATGTTTAGTTACATACGCAAGTGTGCGGAAGCCATGGCTTTCTAACAGAACACAATCTCACGCATTAATTGAATCCCATTAAAGCCTCATATTGCTGTATACAATGGGCATTGTACATCAGTGTGCAGAGAGCTCGTCGTATTTTCCCTAATATTCACTGCACTGTCACTCGTCTCTCATTCCAGCGCATCTCTCGACCGCGAAGGGAGGAGTAGCTGCCTGCTCCTGGCGAATCAGCATTTGAAATCCCGGCAACAATATCCCCGTCACCCTTTGACACACCGACACGAGTACCGCGGCTTTAGGAGCGCCAGAAAGAGACCTTATAAATATTGCAATCCGCCGGCGTAATGCGTGATTACTCGCTTAGCGAGGCAAACTTAATGGCGCACTTCCAGTCGGGCCGAATCGTCGCCTCTCACCCGCCGAGCGGCGCGCAGCTTCTCCGGGATGCATCCCACGCAAATGCGGCTACTTTTAATGAAGTCGGCTCTTGCCTGCCGCTGATGCAACGGGATTACGGGAGTAGCTGGGAGTTGCGCGGAGCTCTGTCTCGAGTATCGCGTGTCGTAAAAAGCTCACGAGCCGGGAGGAGACCTCGCCAGAATTATTAAATCAAAATAATGCCTCGAGAATTCAGTTTTTCTATCTCGTCGCCTCGGCGGACCTCAATTTCCTGGAAAACCTTTTTAACGTCTATTATCATTTCAGAGACAACAAAACTTATACAGCTAAATAGCAGCAGCTGGATTTTCTAGGAGCTTTATTTGCTTCTTCGATATTATCAGCTGGGTCAAATAAATGAACCTTTCTCTCGTTCTTCAGCCATCAGTCTTTACTTTTATTATGCACACCTTCCTCGCGCAATTTCCATCATCTAGCTAAATATTATCAAAATATCTATTTGAATTCATCCGCTGTTTGTGTTCAAATATTTGAACGCTCCAACATTGATACTTGGAAGGATTAATTTTCCGACTCTTAAGGACCTTCAAATAGAAGCGTCTCACAAACGCGCGAGAGTTTGCGCTTCAAGAAGCAATACTGCTCTTTAATTGAATTCTCCTTTTTTAAATTTCGATCTATATAGAGCCTCAACCCCCCCCCCCCCCCCCCACCTCTCTCTCTCTTGCGACCAAAGCAAATATGAAAACGAATTGTTTTTCCACTCGAGTTTGCCGCTCTCGAATAAAATCTCGCCGGGAATTTTTCTGTAAACAGGGGTCCGCCCATTCTCCGCCTTAATGAGCCCATTGAAGCTCGGCTAAAGCTGCTAATACTCCGGGGCTGCTCCTCCTACTTTTCGAGGGGATGAGGTAATATTATCTGGATAAGCGTTACGCGAAATAGATTTCCAAAGCTTCTTTTTTCCTGCTGAATATATGCTCTTAGTTTCTAGCAGCTAAATCCAAGGCAACTTTATGATCTTCGGCGCGATACAATTTAGTTTATGTATCCGAGAACGATCGCGCAACGAGCGAGAAAACGTAATCTTTGGCTCGGCTCCAGAACAACCTCGTTCTTTTTGCAATTAGGCTGTTACGTCGCTGCGACGGCGGCAGAAGCCGGGAACTGATACATAGGAATACGCGCATTATACGTCGAAGCCACTTACCTTCTAAAAGACCTTTGTATCTCAAAGTAAGGATGAGTGCTAGTTGACATTTTACTAATACGTTCAGTGTTGTTTCTTTTTTTTTTTTGTAAAATAAACTTGCATTTTTTATGTAAAGAGAAATTATATTACTATGAGAATTTGTTTTAAGTCGGCAGTTTCAAAAGTTAATTAATGATACGCATATTTCACATTTTATTATTGATTTATTTATTTTAATAAGTCATATTTACAAATTTAATTACATTGATTCATTAAAAGTAATTAATTTGATTACATCAAAATTTAATAAACGTATATAAGTCCAAATAAGTATAATAATGGTTTTATTATTTAAAATTTCAGTAATAAATAAAAAATTTTTAATGAAAAAATAAATAACTTATATAAAAGTTTAAATTGATAGGTATATACTGAAAAATAACTGATAGGTAACAATAACTCCGGATCATGTTAATCTCCTTTACAACGAAAAGCTTTCTTCTCCAACTCCGTATTAAATGTAATTAAAGCTGAGGTTCCTCCGTTTCCTAATAAAAATTCTGTACAGCCTGTAATTCTCCGATAAAAAGCTTTTCAGAGCTTAACTTCAAAAATCTCCACACTTTGCTCGCTCTCTCTCTCTCTCTCTCTCTCTCTCTCTCTCTCGACAAGTACTGCACGTTCCAGCGTCGATTCGCGTGCCCGCGAGCCTTTGCGAAATATATCGCGTGCGAGTCGTGTCATTCTCTCTCTCTCTCTCTCTTTTCCTCCTTTCTTTTTCGACTATCTTGCACTTTTTTCTCGGCGACCTCTCCTCTCCCTCTCTCTCTCTCTCCGCCTCTTTGTCGTCTGCTGCTGTTGGCGCGGTCTCTCTCCTTCTGTCGGGGGCGATTCGGTCGGAGATAGTGTTTAGCGATAAGGCGAGCTTGCAGGCGAAGTAGGAGAGGAAAACGCTTCATTATTTTGTGAAAGGCGTGACTTGGCCGGTGAATTTTTCACGGATCTGGAAAATGAAAAAAGAAATCGCGAGCGGGGGCGGTCAAAGCGATTATTTTCTACGGAGGGTGGAGGAGAGGGAGAGCGAGAGAGTGCCGATGTTTAGCGAAGTGCACTAGAATTACAGACGATTAAATGCAAAGTCGAGTGGGCAATCATAAGGCCTTAATTATTCTAAGTGTTACTTTTAGTCTGGCTTAAGCAAATACGTTTGAAAATTCATTCGCCTTCCTACCCGCTTCGAACGGCGGCTCGAGATTTCTTACGACAAACGAGCGTAGCTGTTTAATTATTTAAGTGACTGTGCATTTTTGTAATCACTCCTTTTTGCCACTGATGGACGGTTTTATCCTTTCATTTTCTCTCGGTCTGAGTAAATTGATTGGAATTGAACGGAGGAAAGTGCTAGTTGAATGACTTTATTTTCCTGTTACATTGGGATTTATAATTTGATCATTTTACTTAATACGTTTTTTTTTTCATTAAAAATAACACATGTCCTTTAGTTATTTACAGGAAAATCGAAATTAAATAAATGTATTCATAAAAGCACGAGAAAATCATTTTAAAATTAAATTTATAAATCTATTGACGTTAGTACAACTACTTGGGGTACAAAAGGAAGTTACAAGTGCAAAAAATTGCAGTTAATACATGCTGTGAAAAAGTTAAAAAAACCATTAAAATGTCGAGAATTAAAAAGCCAGATGAAGTGCATATTTCAAAAACTAAAGGATTTAAAAACTTTTGAACATAAAACTAGGAACAAAAGGAAACCGACAACATTTTGAAGGTAGTTATAGGACTACGTTTTTAGTACTTTATGAGTTGCCGTACCTTTCACAGACTTTATCTACTTCAATACTGTCAGTATATTCAGTACTTTCGGACTTAAGTAAAACAATTTTATTAAAACAGATTCATTTCTTTATTTATAAAAAAAGCTAAACTTTTTTGGCTTTCAAAGAATTTAATATTTTTATCAATATCAAAATTTAAAGCGCTCACAATAATTCGTTATATAATCTGGATTAAAATAAGCATAAATTCTTGGTATTTTAAATATGAAAATGTCAATAAAATAATAGTTAATTATTTACAAAAGTCGCAAATAAAAGGAATTTATTATTAACAAATTTTTAAAAAATTTAATGGCAAAAGAATTCGTTTTTTGATTGTCAGTCTTTTACTACCTTATTTTATATTACATTTCATAATTTCCTGGAAAAATTGGATAATAATTTATTCTTTTATTTATTCATTTAAACCAACGCTTTATTAAGCGATCTGGGATAATATCGCCCAAGCGCAGATTCATAACTTTGCATTACATTAGTTTACAATATTCGAACGTGTAATTATAAATTTTAATATTATATAATTAATTATAATATTAATATTTAAACATTACAATTAAAAAAAATCTCTTTGAAGATTCTACTTCGAGCTAGGAGGGTAGTTCCCTTAAAATTGATGAAAAGTGGCATGTACCGCTTAGCATTTCGAACTCGTCTAGACAAGTTAGACACCTCGGTCGATAACTCTGTATTTCGTAGTTATTCATTTTTTAAGCGTTTTATTTGAAAAGTATATTTTTGGCTGTATTAAATTTTCGTCATAAAATTAAGACATAATGATTTCATCAAACGCCGGTTAAAATTTTAGTATCCGCTTTCCATCCTCGGCTTGAGAAAGAGGCAAAGGTGCGCAGCCTTTCATTTACGCGATTCTCGTACAGAAGGCTAAATTACTCAGAGAAAATCCAATTATCTTCTCGAAAAAGGAAATGATATTTGAATTAGACCGGGCTCGAGCAACACAACGCTCCGGAAGACGGCGGGCTTAAAAATGGCGGATTACACGGCAGGTCGTCGGATATAAACAAGGCGTGACAAATAGCGGACATCGCTTAAACCAAGCCAGTGTCACGCTTGTCTTGGCGAATTCGAGGCTCTGTTTTGCTTATCAAGCGATTCCCAGAGAGAGAGAGAGAGAGAGAGAGAGAGAGAGAGAGGGAGAGAGAGGGTCTGAACGGATGGGATAGAGATCCAGCCGTAGGTGGGACTGCTTCCCTCCCCCGGCTCGTCGCGAAGCTTCTGACGTGACAAGATGTCACGAGCCGCTCGCCTGAATTCGGAATAACGCGCAGCAAGCAGCGGCGTCTCCTGCACGCGGGCATACACCTATCCTACATTCCGATGCTACAGCAGGACTGTAGGTACGCGCTCTCTCTGCATGCGTGTTTTCACGCCCAAACGTATGTTGGCGCATGAGGCAACGTTGTGGCAAATAGTTAGCTTAAGCTGGAATCGCCTCTAGAAAATTTAAATCCTCCCTGCAGGGCTCATCTTTCATTTAGCATTGCTCAGCCTATTTTACTGAAAGCAAATTTCAATCTCTATTTAGGAATCTAATAAAGGCGTATATATTTGAAGAGAAGCGCACAAGTAAAACTGGTTGCTTGAACTTATTAATTACAGACTCGGCAGAAAGGCACTCTCAAGTGCATAATAGACAGTGCGAGAAGTTACGCATGCACTTGCGGGGCGAGAGGGAGAGGGGAAGAGAGGCGCATCTAATCACTCGGCTGCGCTCAATGTTTCGGAGATTCGGAGGCGTCGCTTCGCCTCGGGACTCGGAGTTTCGCGATTTCGGGATTAACGCGCGCGGAGCTCCATTGTGATATCGGGATTTCATTCGCGGCTGCTTTCGGGCGTTTCTCCGCAGGCGCGGCCGATTGAGCCGGAGAATAGACGAGGCTGGGGATGGAGGAGGGGGCTTTAATAAACATCCAATGCCTTTTTCGCGCTTTTCAAAACGCGCGAGAGAGCGAAGGCGTCCCATTGTCGAGCTGAAAACGGAGAGATTTTCAGGCCGAAGCTTTAACGGCTGGCTCGTATTTTCGAGATACCCTATTTTTTTTCTCTCTCCCAAAGAGCTCCCGACCAAGTGAGAGACATTTTTTAGGTTAAGTGTGATTAAGACCTGTAGCGTTATCAATAACCACTTGTGGAAAAGAGGCTGCGGAGTTTACCGGCTTGGCGCGAGCTCGTTTCTTGTCTGATTCCAGAATATTCTTCGATAAACCGTGAATTTTAAAAGAAGCCTCGAGTACCGCCAAATGAGCGGCTATTTTACTCACTATCGTCTGAAATGAAAGAAAGAAATAATGTAAATAAGCTGTCGTAACTAATTAATATAGACGTCTACTGCATTTTAAATCCTCCCCTTTCTGTGTTTTAAAACCTATCATATTTTTATACATCCTTTCATAGAATATTTTTGTAGAGCCACTGTTTATACATTTATAGCTACATTATTGATATGCTTTTATCTACTGTCCTAACGACATTGCTATCTTTGCAAGAGCTGTACTTAAGCTTTACGTTCTGGTTATGTAAACTTTTAGAATTATTACGCAGCAGAAGTAAAAACTTATATATATATTTATTATACATTTAAAGGATATTTTTCAATATCAATGCATAAATAATATATGTATATTACACATCATATGTCAGCATTTATTAGGATTAAGAATATTAATTTATTATTTTTCATTAATATATAATTGTAATAACATTAATATACAGAAAAGGACACGGGATTGCGTTAGATAAAATGCTTATAGAACAAAAGAAACCGAAACTGATAAAAAATAAAGGCAATTCCAATGAAGTGAGCTCTAAAAAAATCAATATGTAAATAGGAAACCATTCTGCTTCAACCGAGAAAGTATTAAGTCATTCAATTTATCCTGATAAATAAAAGTTCTGCATTTTCCTCATTTCAATCCTCCAATAATCTTCCGCAAAATTACCATTATACAGCAGGCAAGAAATCAGCGATCCCAGCGAGACAGAATAGAAGAACTTGGGCCAGATAAATCAATTACGGAACATGTAAATTCAGACATTGAAATCTCATCCGCAAACTCGAAATTGTTCTGCATAAAATTGAAAAAATTTTACTCGAAGGAAAGGAAGCTCTCACTTTGTAATAATAAGATGATCCTTGATGCCGAGAAGCTTATTTCTTTACGAAAATAAAAAGAGGGGAGACTAAAAATTACTATGGCTCCGCAGCGGCCTCTTTTAAAATTCGAAAGGTTTGATTTGCGGAAGAGTGATTGAAATTCACCTCGTGCCAAGTTTGCATTCCACTTCTTCAAGCTCCTCCGGCGACACGCAGACGCGTTACATTGACATAATAAAGATGCAGATTCGCAGATAATCAGACATTTACGTGTGAAAGCTCGGTCACAGCAGCTGTCTCTCTCTCTCTCCGTCGTGCATGTGGGTGGGTGTGCCGCCTTGCTGGCTCGGGCCGCAATACGACGAATTGAATTTTGGCTCGCGCCCCGGAAAATTGTTATGCGCGCCAGAACTGTCACCGACTCGATATTCGCATCAAAGCTTCAATTACCACTCGGTGCCGGGAGGGCAGGAGAGCACAACAATACTGCGAAACCAGGGATTTTCGTGTTCGGATTACGCGATGGGGCTTAAACTCTTCCGTGTTATTTCTGCGGGTACCCCTTTTTTCAGCCGCCTCTTCGCTGTTTTTTTTTCCGTTTGATTTTTCCATTAATTGCTCGAGTGAGTCATTAAACAATATGACTTTACGCTAAACGATCAATTATCGAGAAACCGATAAAAGAAAAATAAGCTTTTATTAAGTGATATGCGCGAGTGAGTGAGAGGGACCGAAAAAAAGCGAGTGTATAATCCGAAATAGGAATGCAAACCACTACTCGTTGAGGAGTTCGATAGCTCCTAACTGATTATATTAGCTTTCATCAATGCTTGCGCTGCAAACTCGGTTATTGACTTATAAAACTTAAAAAATAATAGCAATATTTTATTATGCTTATTATGCTTTTAAATTTCCAGCATATTCGTATTTCAAAAAAAGGATTCATTTGCTTTTTTGACCAGAAGCCTTTGAAGTAGTACATCAAATTTCGCCGTTTACGTAACCTGTACATACCTATATAAATAAAGTCAATGACACATTCTTATAAAAAATTTATAAAGTCAGAGGTGATTTATTAGCTTTATTTTAAATTTTATTTCAAATGCCTCTTCTTTATAATATTTTTAAACTTTATAAAAACAATTTTTAATATTGATAAAGTTAACATTTTTATCTTCTTTAAAACATTTTTACGATTTCATGAAAGCTTTTTATAATCGAATAATAGTCGAATTTTCGAAAAGTTTTCAATTTTGATATTCTTCAAAGTTTTCGAAAAAGTTTTACGAAAGGTTTAAATGATTTTATTGTCCTCATCTTTGGTCCAAGTTAGTTAATCTGTAAAGTAATTGGTCTGATTAAAACTGATCCCAATCTGAACCGCAGAATCCGGCTGCATTTAGAGAATCTTTTAAAGTTGAACATTTACTTTAGAAGCTATTTGGTTAGCGGTTTCAATAGTTATTTTTATATATTGTAAAATTCTGCATATTGTATGAATAAACTTTGTCTTAATTGATTGTAATATGTAATATTTTCTACCGCAAGGAATATTCTCCATTTAAATCAATATTCGATGTTTACTTTGTTTCCCAGAATAAATCAATTTCCATTGCTCTCTTTTGAATATAACCGTATCAATGTTTCATCTTATCTGGAACTATCTCCCCTTTATTCTAAATTTAGTCAATCTGTGTAACCGGCAATGAGATTTACCTGGTTTAACTGCTATAATTTGTTTTACGATATCTCAAGAAATTCGCGATATTTCATTAGTTAATGAAACCAAGGCAGACTTATTTATAAGTGCATGTAAGCCTTAAAAAAGTGTCGGCTCATTATTGAACGTTATGCTTCTCAATTGTATATCTCTAATTAATTATTGATTGATTTATTATTAAGGATCCTTGAATTAAATTGCCGCCAGATAATGATTCTTAAAAATATCAAATGAAATTATGAAGGAAGTAAACTATAGAAAAGAATAAAAAACATTGATTAAAGATTCTGTTCGGGCAGATTAAAGGACTGGCTCCATAAAGCGTTACGATTTGTAAAATTCTCATAATGCAGCTGGCTTGTTTATTTATTCCATTCTCGTCGAGGGGAAACTGGACCGTTGGCATTTTTACGGCGGCAGCGTCGGCGTAATGCTTTCTCATCTCGAATCTTCTACTTGATTAGAAGTACTGACGAGGGAGCGGGCGGACGAGAGCCAGTGAAAGGCCAGGGTGACACGGGGAAACCGCAGAAAACCTACTCTCCGGTATACGGCCTCTGGGACGTGTCAAACTTGTGCGTTTCATTCGGGCTAAAGTGTGTATTTTGCGTGTCCTACTTACCACCTCTCCCTACGGCTCTCGCAGATTTTCTCCGCTTCCGGAGCTTAATGCCGCCGCTAGAATTCATTATTTACTGTACGATCGATAAAATCATTTCGCGCTGGAGGAACGATTACTTTTTTTTCGGACGAGTGTCGACAGTAACAATCTGCAGACGAGTCATTCAAAATTTATTCTTGAATTTTTTTCATCATTTTAAAAACCGCTTTCGACTATTCATTTAATTTTGAGCAGTTAATTTTCTTTGAAACTTTTCAAAATTCAACAGATATTGCGCAGTACAAGAAATGTTAGAACTAAATTTTTCATTTTGACGTTTAAAAGGATTAAGTGCCAAGTAAAAAAGGTAAATAGTCCGCAAGCCTCTTAAAATACTTCTAAGCAATGTATCTTACTTAAATACGTTGGATTACTTAACTTGAAAAGTGCAAAGCTTGCTTTACTTTAAATATTTACATTTGCCTTTTAGATTAAATCAGACATATTGGTTTAAAGCATTATCTGCAGTATAGCAAAAATGTACAGCTAATTTTTAGGAACGTACCTATAATAAAAGTAAAAGTTAAATTTTATTATATTCGAATAAATTTAACAAAGTTTAGAAACAATTCGAACCTTTCAAATAGTGTTAAAAATTATTCCTATAAACTTTATTGTGCTATTCAAAGTCATGTTACAGTTTGGTATACATATAAGTTGTTAATTTGTAAATATATGGTCTGTTAAATTTTCGAAAAACTGAAAACTCCGATAACTATGTATGGATGCGTATGTTTAATGCGTTAGGAGAGTCTTTAATTTAATTAGATTCAGTTTGTTCTTCATTAAAATTGAACTGCGAAGGGCAGAGGGAAAATGCCTTCGGACATGTGTGTAATCGGCTTTGAACATGCAACTTTTCTAACGTTAATGCGAGATTACCAGTAAAATAACGAGTGTGAATTAAATAACGGTTTTCATCTATTCAATTACAGGTTTAACGTGTAATTGATGTTTTCAATTAGTAGTTGCTGCTGATAAGTTGTCTGCATTACCTGATTATTTAATACTGATAATACTGCCTCTACACTATAATAACTTTAGCGAAAATGTTATTTTTATTTTCTTGCGACCAGCTCTTATTAAAAAAAGGTTAAATTCATTCAGGGAAATCAAAAGTATCCGCATGCTTATATTGTCCAATTTATTAATCATCGTGAAGCCCGTTGCAAATAAATAGAATGAAAGATTTCACACGAGTTTCACTATCTCTACTTGAAAAACACTTAATATCTCTGGCATAACAAAAACTAAATTAAATTATTGTGCGATGCCACTGTTTGCATTTTATTTCGGCCGTCAAAAAACGAACTAGTGATTTATGCAAGGACAAATGAAAGTAATGAATCTCAATTTTGATTCAATATTTCATCTGCAAACAAAACGATTGGCAGCTAGAAATAATAGTAAAAATTAAATGACGTTTTAAAAAAATTCGACCAAGTCAATATCACAGTTTCAGTGGAATTTTCAGAAATGTTCGCATTTATCAAGAGAGATTCAGCGAGCGGAAAAGTGCCGCGGCATACATCTTAAATCAAATTTTGCCTTTGATAATTTATTCGCTTAATCTCATCGTAATCCCATCCACACCGCAAGTTGCACAATACATCATCTATATTGCAGGAAAACTTGATGAAAACTTGGCCGAATTCAGTGGATAAATGCGCCGTTCCCCGTCGACTTTGCAACAAGTTTCCGCGGAAATTTTATAATCTACTTTAATGAAACTGATCAGAAAGTGAATATTTCATAGCCGCGGGTCTGGCAAACAGGGCCAACGAAATGATTACAGCAAGATTTCTCCGGCGGAGTCCGGGGTAATCCGGCGTCGAGAGCGAAAAGAAAAGAAAGCTCGACGAGCTGCAAAATCAAGAATGTAGCTCCGAAAGATTAAATTCCACGCATTAACCATTGCGCAATGCATAGGAAATAAGGCCAAGGGATAAAAAAGGGATAGAGAGAGAGAGAGAGAGAGGAAAAAGAGCGCGCTCGGGTCAGAAATTTCAGGTGGAGGAAGCTCGGAGGAGGGTCGATCCCCCTATGCGGTTTTAATGAACATGTCTCCTCAGCTTACCTCGGCGGAGGAAGCTCGGGGGAGGAGCGCAGGCAGTACCTCGTCGCACGCGCCGCTTTTTCCTCCTGGAAATTAATTGAATGCTCCTCGGGGCCGGGCGAGAGGGAGGGCGAGGGAGGGCGAGGGAGGGAAATTCATTTTCCAATAGCATTAAAAACAATGTTCGTGCCCCTGGTGGCGAGCGAAAGGGCACCGCAGAGATTTAGCAATTTTCGCGCGCGCTTCCTCGGCGAAATATCGAATTATCAAGCCGTAGCTTTCTCGCGCGCGCGCGCGCGGAGAGAGAGAGAGAGAGAGAGAGCGAACTTGCCGGCGGCAAAGTGCGCGGCCCTCAAAGCGTAAATTTTGAATCACGAGGAGAGGCAGCTCGCGGCGCGTGTGTGCAAGGGGGCGGAAACGGGATTTCGGAAGTGATTTAAGTTCCGGCCCGAGGAATTGTCTCCGTCTCTCGCACGGGGCCCGGCTGCATGCACGCAAACATACTTGCCGTCTGCGCCGGGCGTCCGAACGACTACGCGAAGGAGCTTTTAACAATACATAGTACTTCAGAAGTAATTTGGTTAACCCAACGACTAAACTCGTACGATCGCACACGTGCAAGCGCAGATGGGCTTCGAGCGGTGGGAAGCTGGCCCGGGCCGGGGCGCATGCGCCTCTTTATTAGCGCGAGCGAAAATCGATATCCGCCTTCTCTGCCGGCTTCTCTGCCGCCTTCTCTGCTCTGCCGCGAGAAGCTTTTCGGCCCTCTCTCTTTCGCGCGCGTCCCTCTCGCTCTTGCGCGCCTATACCTACCCCTTTCCGCCCCGGTCCTTATTATCTTCCCTTCTCCGAGTGCCTCCGCGTATTTTTTCTTCTCCCCTCGGCCTTCTCCCTCTCGCGCTCATTTACCGCTTTCCCGAGCCTCTCTCAACTTCCACCTCTCGCTCATATATTTCTTTTCTCGGGGGCTCTCTCGCGGCGCACGTTCCTTCCTCTCGGCTCTTACTGCCTCCCTCCCTCCTTCTTTCATTATTCCCTCTTTACGCTCATTTTCCCTCATCCAGCCGGCCAGATCTTTCCCTTACTTTTACGCTCTCCTTGTCTCTCCGTGCATTTACATTTATTTTCTCATTTTTCATTCGCGCACTAGCCGACGCGGCTACTCTCCTCTCTCATTACACCAATGAATTTTTCTTATTATTCCCTTCCAACTCTCCTCCTCTCTTTTTCCCTCTCCCTCTCCCGCCTTTTCTCTTCAGTCGGCCATAATTTATCAAAAGTGCCGAATATATCTTATCAAGTGTCTATTTTCCCTTCTTTTCCATTGACCGAGCCCGAGTCCCATTGAAAATGACAGGGCGGAACGTATTGGAGGGTCGCCGAGGCTCGCCGAGGCTCTCGCAATTTATTTCTTATTATTTCTCGGTGATGCAATCACGCCGCCACCGCCGCCGACTTTTATCGCCGAGCCACGAGAACCTAAGACGAAAAGAGTTATCGCACGTCGTTGTCGTTCCCCACGGGACTCGCCGGAGCGACCATTCTTTCGAATACGCTTTTCATATACGACACCGAGAGAAAAACGCCACCGACGCTCGGACAAAAGCGGCGAAAACACAAGGAGAAAACGGAAGCGAGGAAAGGAGAAGTGGAGAGAGTGGCCCGACTCGAGCCGAGAGCGAGATGGAGAGTCGATCGTTTCGACGTCGGGGGATTTGCTTTTTCTCCCACTTTCTATCTCATTTTTTCCCTCCCCCACCCTCTCCCATTCGCTATGACTGATGGCGATGAGTAAACGATTATGTGATCGGCCGCGAGAGCGGGAAGGGAAATGGACTCGAGGGGGAGATCGGAAGTGAATGTTGTATCGATATGCCGAGAGCAAGGATTTCGGATTTCTTCTTCTTCTTCTTCTTTTCTCGCTCCGTATACTTTCGGGCCGGTCGGCCGAGCAACCTTGGATTTACTGCTTTATTCGGCGCCAACTTTTTCAGGTAAGCGCTTAATTATTCCCCAAGTATTTACTGAATTTGCTTTCGGTTATTTTTTATCATTCCGAGCAGCTGCGAGGGGAGCGCCGTGTCAAATGATTTGACGAGGAATTTTTGAAACTTTGAAATCTCTTTTCGTGCCACATAAATTGAAATGTATTTTTTCAAAAAATCTTTTCTCCAAGATTTACTCTCCTTGGCGACAAGCTCGATCAAGTTTTTTACTCGAGTGTTAAAAACAGATTTAAACAGATTGGAAAAGCTGTTTTCCGTAAGTTCGTCTTCGTTAGTTGTTACCTATACAGTATTATAATCAGCCGTAGATAAGCGAGCTTTGAAAAAAGAAGTTTCCAATTCCTTAATGGATTCTGACGTTAATTGCGAATGATATTGTTCCGGTGACTCTTGCTAAATGGCTAGAATTAAAGCTTAATCGGATTATTTAATCCGACTAACGAGGCGAAATTCACTTGTGAATTATGCTGCGAAAAATCTTCCGCCTAAAACGATTATTTATAACAAAATGAAATTGCAAAAATTTTTCAGACGGATGAAAAGGGTAAAAACTTTCGTCCCAATTAACTCATTTCGTATGCACCGTGCAAAGGACGCGAATAAACATTCGATTTTTTATATTAAAAATGAGATGAAATGATTGAGCGTGAAAAAGCAGTCGGCACAGTCACATGCAGATGCTTCGGTCGCGAAAAATTGGAGCAAACGATGCGAAAAACAGTGAAAAATTAATCTTTCCAATTTCTTTCCCCGGCTTGTTATATTCCCGGTGATTCCGTGTCCCTCGCACAGTCGGACGGACGCGCGTCACGTATAGTCCGGCCCGTCGCAATTTCAAACCATTTCAAAGGGACTTATAAAACTGGCCTTCCGTTTGATTAGCTTACAAAAGGAGCGTTGCGGAAAATGTTGCTTTTCAAACGATAAAAAGAGTTAATCGTTCGTGCACGCAATCGATGGATTGGACGCGCGGCCGGCGTTTCAATTTCTTTCGGGACATGTAGCTGCGCGAACGTGTACGCGCGTTCGATTATTTAAGCTGACCTAGATTTCCCGCTCTGTCTCCCCGGCGTTACCCGTCCATCGTCTCGGCGTCGTTGCAAAATGTCAAACGTAAGCACGTATACATAAAGGGTTGGAGAGATTCGGCAAGACGTGATATCTGACGAAATAGCCGACGCTGAAAGATTTCCGAAAATGAAAGCCAAGCCCCTCAGCCGGGATTAGTTTTGCCAATTGGAATTTTGCATGAGTCGAATAAAAAATTTAGGACCGCTACGTGAACTTTCACAATTTACAGCCCTTCAAATTTCAAATTCCGAGGAATGGCATCTACGTTGCGCGACTCTGCGCTAGTTACAGCTCAACTTATTTTCAACAATTATTCGAACTTTATTAATTACATTGATTTATGCTACAGAGTGAGCAATTTCAAATTAATACACTACAAGTATTTCAACTATCGACAAAATTTACTTCCACAAAGTAAAAAGCATGGTTTATTTAACCAATTGAAATATTCAAAGCTGCGTTACACTCAATAGAATACCTGAAATAATTTTGTCCAACAGGCGAGATAAATCGTTAACTTCTGCTGTCGGACAATAGAGCTAACAAAGACATTCTGTGAAAAATGTTCCCAGGAGCATCCCTGAAAAATGAAGCTTCTATGAGACTGCAGATCTTAAAAAATCATGAGTTGATCACGTTAGGCGGCCAATGTTGTCGGTATTCACCGGAACAGAAAGGATATTTTTTATTACAAGCTGTGGAACGGGGTCGCAGTCGATTATTATAATCAGATCGTTCGAGTAAGGAAATCGACATCAGGGCAAGTCATTCGCAAGCAGAAAGCGAAAAGTCATCCCCTGACATGATAACGCGCAACCACGTGTTGCATGGTGTGACTGAACAAAAAAAAAAGAAAAAAAAACAGAACCAAAGTTAGATTGGAAAGTTTGCTTTTGTTCAATCGCTGCAATGATCTTTTCTGTTGCCAACTGATTTAGTAAACAAAGAATTGGCACTTAAATTGTCGATTAAAGTCAACTTGCTCCGTTATCAACCATAACAATGTTATTTAATTGTTTTCGGATTCTGATTTTATTTTTGCATATTGCTGTAATATTGATGCGAAGTATTTGATATGTTAATGTTTGTCAGCTTTTACCTTCTATTTACATAAGCACGGTTTACATTATTGTAATTATTAAGAGGGGCGTACGTTCGCAATTTAATACTAAAGGTACGTAGTAATAGAGTTTAGTTTCGGTCAGTTGGCTTCGCAACATACTAACGCATAACTTCGCCTTTCATTACTTGAGTACATGGGATGCTGATGTACTCTAATATATTCCATTTGCAACCCCTGACTTAGCTCTATTCTTATTTAACTGATGGCCATCGTAGTATTATCTGTTCCCGTATCAGTACTAGTTCAATGTTCTCAATGAGTTTTAAAGTATGAAAATAAAATGTTCTAATTATTATTACCTAAAAGTTGGAAAAAGTAAGTATTTATTTGAAGATTAATCGCGTGTTAGAAGAATCACAAGCTAAGTTAAAATAGCCGAGCAGGGTATGTATTCTTGAAGGTGGTGAATCAGTTGTTTAGCACATGCTCATGGCACAGAGCTGCAGACGCGATTTCGTGTAACTCGTCGATATGCTCGTTGCCGCGATCAATCCTCGGCTATTCGCTGGGTTTGTTTACCGTCAAACGCCTCGGCTCTGTGCGCTTCGATAGCAGCTGCCTCTGTTCGTCGGTGTGACAATGGAGATTATCCTGCTTGTGCTCGTGGGTACAATATTATATTTTTCGGGCATATTCATTGCCTGCAACCACGACTGACGGGACTGTTTCAATTTTGTGACAAGCTCGTCTTTCCGCGACATGGCTGTATCACTTTTCAGCTGCCGAATGCACGTGACCTACTTAATATTTTAAATGATTTTATTTTATTTATCAATCAGACACGCAACTCGTAAGTATTTACAAATTTTTTCCAAGTTTCAATGGATTGATGAATCGATGTTGTCGATTAAAAACATTATTTAGTGCTCTCCTTTTTACTTTAATATTTCCTTCTAAAGTCTTCAATCTTCGGCACTTTTTCAGAATAAGTTTCATTCTGTTACTGCACATTCGAGAATGCGTTAAAGTTAGTTAGACGTCCATTATAATTACAACATGAAATTGAATTCATAATTTAGTTTGATGATAATATTTGAATATTTTGAATACTAGCTTATAATGAATATTTAGTATTTAATATAGATGTAATATCGTTAGATATAAACCAAATACATAAATTAATTTTACATTTCGTAATCAATTTTAGTCGATAGTCTGTGAATTTCTGTCAACTGTAAAATAATTAATCTGTTTTTCAAATTCACATTAAACTTTTGAAGCTAACTATATTGTCGTGTAAATTACTCTTCGTATAATGGATCTGATTGTATCATTAGGTGGCGAAATTATTTTTTCATTAAAATAAGTTCAGTGAATACTCGGCAGAGAAGACTGTCAATCATTCATCAGGCAGTGTAACGCGGCTTGTAATATTTTACACTCAGTAACGTACGTTCAAAAGTTAAAGGTCACTAAAACTCAAATAAATTAACCATAATCCTTAACACAAATCCTTTTGTGACTTAAAAGCTTTGGGAAGAGATTTGCCTGGGAATCTGGTAGTGGAAGGAGGAGGCAAGTAGCAGGGCTAGCTTTGCTAGGGAACGCTACAAAGCCTTATTTGGAAATTCCGTCTAAAACTACTTCGCTACAAAACGTCAAATGTAAGCATATATAACGGCCGTGAAATCCGTCCAGACGTTATTTTAGACTGATAAAAGTTTTTTTTTTCCAGAAAAGAGGATCGAGGGGAAAGGCAAAGTAGCGGTTTCCGCTCTTTATTTATTCCGAGCTACCTAAATATTTGCCGTGCTTTATATTACAATTTTATGTGATTATGTGATGCTTGGTGTGCTTCGACAATTTGAAAAACAAAGCTATGTAAATTGTATTCGACCTTTGATGGAGAAGGGTAGGTTGTACTAGAATCTTAAACCGATAAGAAATTTATTGAATTATCTAAAAAGCTCATTGCACACAAGAGATTTTAATTTTTAAATTGATTGTTTTTTGCAGATAATACAGTTATAAATTGTTTTATCACCAAAAAATTACAGTAACGACTACCCGGATTCAAATATAAAAAGGGTTGTTAATCGATTAATTACATAATACAACCAGATGCGACCCTGAATTAAAAGCAGTGTCATTTTATAAAGAAATTAAAAAGAATCCAGTTAAACTTGTTTTATTAACAATAATTTTTGTACTAATGGCAGAAACTAAAGTGCCTTATATAATAACGACATTGAGATTCTTATCCGTATTCATACACGACCCACGCTTATATTCCTTTGATGCTTTACATTGCCAGAAATTCAAAAAAGCGCACGAAGGAAATGCAATCATGAATATTGTGCGCCCGACGCAAATGTACCCGCTTTGTTTACGAGGCACTGTTGTGGTCGAAGCGTCGGGGATTAGAAAAGCTGCTTGGAGAGAGCCGCGTAAATTCTATTCAAAATACGGAAAATCTTACGCCTTCATTTTCGCCGTTGTGAATGCTATTTTTGGGATGGCTTTCCGGGATTGTTTTATGTGTGATAAACAATGGCTTTTGCCGGGCGCATTATGAAGCGTTTTTTTTTTATAATTTCATATAATTATTTTCTTCTTGCAAATTCAATTTTCTTCTCTCTTTCAGTCTTTTATGTAGTTTATGGGAAGTAATTTTCGTAGCAGGGCTATTGAATTTCGTAATTAATTTAAAAGTTGAAAATACTTGTGCACTTTAAATTACTGTTTTTGAACGGTTATTGAAAATTTAAAAGCATTTCACACGTTTTATTTAATGGATGAGAATATTAGGTACGAAATTCCGTGCATAATATGGTAAAGCAAAATTAACCTCGATCGTCATTGTTCTAATTTTATTAATAATTTTTGAACGTCGCAATTAAAATAAAAAATCGATTTTCCTTTAAAATAAAATTTAAACTTTATGAGAAATGCAGTAAGTTGTAAAAAATTATCAGCAAATACTTAATAATAAAATCTATTAGATGATTTTTGGAGAAAAAGAAGAACTTGAGATATTTAGAATCTATTTATAAAGGCGAGGAATTGAGTTTTGAAAAGCCGTAACAAAGCCCTTACTATTCCAGCGATGCCGTCGATCGTCGATAAACAATTGACAATTTTGACAACTATTTAGCTCTGACTCGAGTAAACGTTTCCCGCAGGGCGATAAATGCAGCGGCACGTTCCTTTTTATATCGAGAAAGGCGTACGCGCCAGTGTGTACTCGTATAAATTGTGGAGGTCTCATTATCGTGGCGCACTGCAGCCGTTTGTTATCGAGTTGCCAAGGCCTGGACACACGCCTATCACATCGATCAGAGGGCTCTCTTGTAGAGATAGGGTCGCGACCTTCGCCCATTATTCGCTTCCCTTTGACTTGAAAATACTGTGCACCCTCGAGATAATGGAATGGAATTAGGTGTCGTGTAGTAGGAAGAGTGAACCGCAGCCGAAATCCTATCTTGGTACTTGTCTATCGGCTTTTCTGCATTTCTTCTCTATTCCTTATTATCATTCACTGGCCTTACAAAAATTCTATCTTAAATAATTGGCAATTTAAGTAGAATATTTATTGGATCTTTTATATATCTAGCATTCAATCGTTTTCCCTTGAAATTATTTCGTTCATTATACAAGTTTTGATTTATTCTAAAATTTATATATTTGTATAAACAAAAAATCAATATAAGAGAGTTGTGACAAGTTATTGATTTTATCTAAACCTCTTATTTTAATGAACATTTAATATTTGAAATCATCCGAGAGAGTTATCGATTGGAAAAAAGGATATAAAATTAATATTTTTTTTTTTTAATAAAGAAATACAAGTTTTGCACATTTCTGGCTTGGTAAACTTTTAAAGCTTTCATAAAATATTCTTCGTGATGCTATTTTTTTTTCCATTAAAAAATGTACAGATCGAACTGTCTACAAAGTTTATTAATATAGTGCTCGCGCTTTATTTATGTACCTACCTCGCAATACTCTTCAAAGATATATCTTTGAAGAGTATTGCAAGGTTATTTTTTTCATTCGTATAAAATATGGAGAGCCAGAAAAATAGAAAAATGCTCGCGTAGAAAATGTCTAAAAATACAAAGTTCATTGATTAAATGTTTAAAAAAGATTGTATAATCGAGGCGAAAAAGCAAGATCGGCACATCTCTCGCATTCTTGCCCCTCCGAATGAAAGCGTTTGCAGCGAGGGCTGAATCGGCGGTTGTTGCGGTCAAAGCGAATGATGTAAAGCGACGAGCGCCAGGATGGGGACACGGCACTAAAATTTTAAAGCTATACGGCGACGATCTAGCGACGGATATCTCAGGGCTGAGTTGCTGCACCTCGCCTCGGAAATATATCCCCGCGCTAACCAGTGCCGCAAGCCAGCGTCGATTACGTTTACAGCGTCTATTCTTTACGACGCGCTCTATGACCGGCGCGAGCGTCACTAAGCCGCTATTGGATGGCGCCGCCGCCGCCGGAGAGGAGAGGAAATGGGGAGGCTCCGGGTACTCCGGCACTAATTGCGCGCTTATTCGCGAGCTCTGTCCACTTTCTTGCGGGCTCAAGTCATTTTAATGTACAGATGGTACTTCCTGAGCAAATCAACTTTTTTCCAAGTCTTTGCGTCATGCAATCAATAGGTTTTTACCGATGACTGGGGATTGAAATGGGTTGAAATTTGGCTCTTTAAATAAATGAGCATTACAGCTGTAATGCTCATTTATTGGAAAGTCGGCTGGCAGAAAGCATGATAATTATACATGCCGCTGGTCTGAAATCCGCGACAGTGATAATCGAATTAAGTTGCTAAGAGTCGAAGTCATCGGCTATAGATTATACACTTGAGCCTGGAAGGGAAAGGCGGGAATATCAGCGAGACGTCGTCGGCCTCGAAGGAGAAGTAGCTCAGCTCCCTAGGCTCTTCCGCGGAGCCCACGAGATCGAACGAGGGAGTCGAGGAGGGAGAGAGAGAGAGAGAGAGAGAAAGAGAGTTGTTTGCAATCGAACGGCGGAGGCAGTGTCAAAGTAGTATCCTCGGAGATCGTGAATATTTGAGCGCTCAGGCTGACACGGTGCCGCCCGAGTGAAGCCTTTACGGCGACAGTTGAATCAAGGCTGCGGGAATCCGAAAGCATTGTTCTTTGGAACATCAAACGCGCGATGGGTACACAGCCGCACACAGAGGCGTCGAGCAAGTATGTAAACGATGCGCAATAAACAGGAATCGAGAACTGTGAAAGCCGCCGTTTTTTCCGATTCGCCACTGGCCAACACGTTTTCTGAAAGCTTCATGACTGATAAAGGGCTGACAATGTACACCGATATTCAAAGGTGACGCTTCATGTTGAAACATTGCTTTTCCAAATTCTCTCTCAGATTTTACGCGATTTTACGCTTTTCACTCCGGATTTTATTTAGCCATCTTTAGAATGTAAATAATTTTTTTACGCTTTATCGAGTTGCAGTATGTTATCAGAAATAGATAAATATTTTATTCTATTTCAATAATAAACATTTTTATATTTTATATATCAGTTTATAATTGGTATAATTAAAACATATATTCTTTTAAAGCAGAAATGATAAAAACAGATTCATAGCTTTTCTGCAACTAAACCATTAAAAATTTAATACTTTTAATAATACTTATTGATACTTTTATTAGTTGAGTTTAGTTTAAAATAATAATAGACAAACATCCATCAATCAGATAATGATTGCAAGAAGTACCTACTATTTTTAAACTTTACTAAAGTCAACTTGGTTTTAATGCACTTAATGTTACAAAGTAATCAAAAATAGATTAAGTGCAAACAGTTTATCTTGGAGGAAGCGAATTTACCAACACAAAAACAATGAGAGAACATTAGCAAACAGATTCTAAATTTCGCTGAAGACATTCGGTTGAATTGCCGAGCTTTCAAATGGATCCCATTTCATTGATCGATTTGGTATATTATTATCGTCATCGCTTTGTGAGTTTATTAAGCTACTTTTTGTTTTATCATTCAGGATATATTTTTTGTAACAGCCATTTCTATTGCAAAAAAATGTTGATATTTAAAATGTATTACAAGAAAATCTATTTTAGATAACGCTAATAGATGTCCAGACAAGAATTTATGATCTGATATAAAATTTTTTATCGATTCTCGCGAGACATTGAAGTTGAAAAAAGAATTAAAGTATTAACTTTGTTACTTTATCCGCTTGAAGAAATCGATGAAGAATTTTATTTGCCACGTTTACTGATGGCAATGTAAAAATATTCTTTTGCGAAAAATACATCTTGTTTTTGCAAGTCGGAGTAATACTTATTTATAGAGAATTTTTATAGATTTCTTAACGAATTTTTCTCGTATTACATTTCATAAAAAACTAAAAAGTTTCATAAAGTGTAATTTCGTATTTAAACTTGCATGCAGAGTTTGTGTTCATTTAGAATAAAGCAAGCATAAGAGTTTACCGTAATGAATAATATAGAAATATCGTAGAGTCAGATTTTAAAATGTTTAAACGATGAATGCTTTTCAGCAAGATCAGAAATAATGGATAGCAAACCCTTACAATACTTAAAGTAGACAGAGATGATTTTTGTAAAAATAGTGCTTTAGATCGGTGGCAAATGTCGAGCGGTACGATGTGATGACTATAGCATTTGAAAAAGGTGTAAAAGTGTGTGCTTGAAAATTTTATTTCAATGGTCAATTTATTACTCGTCTTTAACTTTGGAAGTTTTCAATACAATGCTATATAGAATTGATCTATAAGTAAAGATGTTTTTTTTTTTTTTTTTTTTTTAAAAAAGGAAAAACTATCCTTTATTTCCAAAAAATCGTAGAAAAAATAACTTCATTTTGATTTGAAATGCAAACTTGATATGCTTTGTATCAAGTTTCATTTTAGTCTTGGATAAAAGGAAGATTAAAAAAAATCTTTTGCAGTCGTCTGACTAAACTATTCTTGTACTACTGTCCTTGAGTGATGATTTATTTTTAATTTCTATCGAGCTTTATTTTATCCGGCAGTAGCGTAAGGACGAAACAAAGATACGTTTAACGTTGATGAAAAAGGAAATAATAATCAGATTGAGAGCTCGGCGCAAGACAAACAGAGCGGAAGTTAACTAATAGGAATCGCAGCTTTGAGAGTGGTAGGTCGGAAGCATCCAGAGAGAGGGAGAGAGAAAAGCCAAAGGCATATAACGAGAATACCGGAAATGGCATAAAGCGCGGGTTAGTTAAGGGGAAGCGCGCGAGGTGGTCCATGCAGCAGCCTTGATTTCGGCTGATTTTGGGGGGAGGGGCAGGAGAGAGCGCAGCAGCGCGAGCGGACGCGTTGGAAAATCGAATCGGTTGGCCGAGCGTAATGCACGTCGAACACTCGGAGAGAGGAGAGAGGAGCGGAGGAGGAGGACCTATAGCCATATCGAGAATCGAGATCCGATACTCGATGGCGCTCTCGCCGCCGCGAGGAATGACTTTGTTCTAATCGCGCCACTGGCCTCCACCACACACTCGGGAGCAGCAACACACCGGCGCGCCTCGAAAACCTCGAAAACACTCTTGATGCGGTGGAGCGAGCGCGAGGGGAAAACACGGCCCGGGAGAGAAAGCTGCCACCAAGTATACGTATACAATCCAATGAGACACACGAATTCTCCTTTTGCTTTTTCCCCCTCCCCGTTTCGCCCTTTTTCTCCGTGACTTTTCATATCGGCTTTTCGAATTCAATTACCAAAATGTGTCGAGCGAACTTGACTTTTTCAATGCTGGCCACGAGAGAAAGAACGGGCCTCGATTGTTTGGCCAAACAAGAATTTTACGACCGGCCAGCTTTTAGATTGCTGGCTACAGCCGAGCGGACGACTGCGTTTGCGTTAAATGATGGGATTGACCCTTTTTCGTTATGTTCCACTGAATTCTTTTGGATTTTCGCCGCCCCATATAAGAATGGGATATGTAGAGCGTATCGACGAGCGCTCTTGCCTTTACGAGAATACCTTTTTTCCTCAAATAAAAGTTCACTGTTGTTAAAACAGCCAATTGAAAAGTATTTTTTCCCTGTTTATTCTCTCAATTTGCATGAAAAAGAAGACTCTGCTTGAATGCGTATTGCGTCGATGACATCGACAAGAAATTTATAACTTCTTTAATGCGAAATTCATTTGTTTTAGGAAAAGAACACGTTATTTAAATATAATATAATCTTTAAACAGTATCTTATTCGCCCATTCTATTTTTTCAATAATTTTTTTATTAATCTTAAAAACGCCTGTAAATTTTAGTATACATAGCTTGGTAAATAATTAGTATTATTATATGGCATCATCTTATTTTTGACAATGCAAACAATGATTAAACTAATAGTTTAATAACTACAGATTTGTAAACTAGTTGAGTTCTTCTCTGTTGCAAAGCTGTGCAAAGTTCCAGTGACACGGAACTCAAGTACTTCCATCATTTTCAACGCCTGAAATGCTCTATTGTGCTTTTATAATTACTTTTGTGTGTCATACAAGTTATTAATAAACTTCAAGTTACACGTCAAATTCGCAACAGGTCGACGTCATCTCCGCAATTTACAAAGCAGAAAGTAGTTACGAACTTCTCAAAGTCGCTTCTAAGTTTGAACTATCTTCATCGCTAAACCGATATTCGAATTTCGAACCGCTTCATTGGTTCAGTTGAACTACGATTCGACCTCTTGCATATACTATATAGCTATAGCTTGCTATACTATAATTTAATTTCTGCACGCTTAATAAGATTGCGCAAGAGAGGGAATTCGTTAAACTGATGATGTGAGATATATTTGAAGATCGTTAGTATTGTATTGATCGGAAAACTAAAATGAAAACTTGCGGAAATCAAATTTTCTTGTATAAGCGAATACGCGAATAGCTTTTTTATAAGTAAAGCACTGGCTATACAGGGTGAAGCTCTAAGGCATCTTATCAGATTTGCAACAGGTCATAATCAGCTTCACAATTCGCAGAGCAGAAAATCCTCGTAAACTTGGAAATGTCTTCCAGGATCGTAGTTTTCTTCCCTCATTGAAAAACCGATACACCGCCAGGAGCGGCGGCGGGAACGGCGTCGTGCATTTGGAAGCGCCTCATTGGCTTTCTCGAACCTCGATTCGATCTATCGACGGTATATAGCATTTCAATCGACGTGTGCCGCGCCGAAAACCATAAAACGAGAAAACAGCCTGTGAGGGGCAGGAAGGGGCGCGCCGATCGATTTATTCAAGCCGCATTTCCGCTTATGACTGCACGGCTAAGTTTATATACGAAAATCTATTTTAGAGTAGAAGAATTTATAAGATTTGCGATTCGGAAAATTCGCTTTGCCTGCAAACCCCGCGCTCTCATTTCTTCGTTGCTGCTCGCGTTTATCCGCTATCAAATTGCTTACTCGATTATTGCGTCTTAATGTAACGTTATTCAGAAGTATATTTTATTCTGTGGCCCGTAAAATACTAGCGAACAAAACGATAAACTCCAGCGCTTTCACTGTCTTTGCTTGCAATTGAAATGGATGTAAAAACTAAATTTCCATAAAGGTAAATCTAAAAATAAAAGAAAGCGAATATGACACAGCTCTTTCGTTTTAGAGAGAATAAATAATCTGCTTATCCAGATGTAATAAACCGGGTTATTATTAGTATTTCCATGAATCTCACTGAGAACTATTCAATTGAATTTAATTCAATGAAATTCATAAAGCGGTCTTTCGTATATTATCATCTACGATTTCGACAAACAAGTAGTGACTACAATTTAGTCATAAATAGCAGTTGTTTTTTTTTGCTAAATTCATAATAAATGTTCATTCGCTTAAAAAATTTTTGATGATTACATTAAATAAAAAAGTAATTTAAGCTTTTACTAGTTTTCTGTTGGAAGTATTAAAATATTTAATGAATAAAATTTGTACTAATGCGTGTCTTAGTATAATTTGAATAGTGATTGAAGATAATAAATTTTTTACTATTATCAAAAAATAAATTCTTCTTCTCTTCCTTGAAAATATTTACATATTTTCTCTCGCGTTAAATATTGTCCAAACATTGAAAAAACACTAAAGTCAAAATACAGTGGCAAAGAGTAAATAGAACTATCAAGCTTGCAAAGACCCTATGTGTAAAATTAAATTATGCAATACAAAAAATTGCTGCGCTGCAAGTTCTAAAACAGGAGAGCTAGATGAGAAAGGGAAGCTCTCGAAGACTCGGCCGGTTGCGGTCCAGCGCATGCGCACCAACCAAATTTTCCGTCTCACTCGTCTACTTAGTTCTTGTGTTAGCGCTTGCGCTTATTATAGGTCCGTGGACCGGGAGGAACCGTGGTGCATCGTACTGTAAATTTGTATTCTAAATTATTTATTGTGACAAATATTTACAAAGTGTTTCGCAACTGTACTAGTTGCATAAGCGATATTACAGTCATAATTCAAGATTATGTATACATGCGCATACGTATGTATGAGTAAGTCGAGATATATACAATTATTAGTAATATCGCAGCCAAAGTTCATTAGTATTTTAACAATACTGTTTTGTCAATAGTCTAATTTTTTGAAGTGTTTCCTGGCTGCAGCTTTGAAGTTTCAGAGAGAGAGAGAGAGGTCATAAATCCTAACTAAGATCGAGACCCATTGAGACGGGCTTTTTGTGAAAAAAAGGATTTGGATCCATAGTCGGAGCGGCTGTCTCGAATCGATAATTCCACCCTCCTTCAAGGAAGTATAAACTCGTACCTGATTAGCAAATTATGAAGATAGCTCGGAGGAGCCTGCACACGCAGGCCCTTGGAAATTTGCATGGCCATAAAATACGACCTGCTATTTTCCATGCTTAGCCAGCCCAGACTAGTCCTTTAGGGGGAACCTTTGGGCTGCAGTAATACACCTTATCTCCGTGGTTGAATTCACATAGTTTTTGGATGAAATCTTTCCCTTTCGAACCTTTTTCCATCTTTCCCTTTTCGCGTGCAACTCTCGCTTTATCTGTTCTTTTTCTCGGCTTTTATCGAGCTTAATGTTCGCCGCGCTTTCTTAAACGCCAAGGGCTGGAAAAATAAAAGGGGCATAAAGAGAAAGCGCTATTATCCGACAGGTTCGATGAAACAGAATTTTCGATTCTTTGTTAAAAATCTGACGATGTTTGAGATAAAGTACCCCTTGTTCCGATAAATGGTTTTAGCTGGACGTTGGTTTTTACAGACTTTTAGGATAAAGATAAGAAAAGACCTGAGGAATGTATTGTGAAAATATTCTTTTATCGCTTTTAGGATTGCCCGACAAAGAATTGCCGTATTATTACGTTAAAGAAATGTTCTCTCTACATAAACAAATTTTCAACAAATTTTTTTAAACTACTTTCATTTCCAAGTAATTCAAATTATTTTAGATAATTTTTGACAATTTTGACTAGAATATGAACAAAAGATTCGTAATCTATAATAAAGGTACACCCATTAAGGAATAATTTTTCACTTTATAATGGAATAAATTAGTTGTACTAGCTATATATAGTTCACAACTAATTTATTATTTGAATTCAGTTACAATTTAAAATTTTTCTAAAGTTTGTAAGTATGTAACTCTTAAACAGTTTTATCCTGGATAAAGTTTAATTAGACTACAACCAATTGTAAATCGTCCGGCTTAACCAAATTACGGAAACCGAATAACAGTGCCAAACTCAAATTCAAATCAAGAAAGAATTCTGGGATTATATGCAAAGTTATACCTATATAAAATTACGCTATTTCAGTTTTTAAAATACTCATCAAGAATATTTTTAATTACTCATTTTAATTTATTATTACTGAATTGAATACTTTCAGTTTCAATAACATATATATGCAATGTTTAACAATAACGATGTAGAATCCGGGTTAATCGATCACAAATAAGCCTCTTGAAAAACGAAGATATAAAAGGCTTGTTGAGGATTTGATTAGTAACGTTTACTGTAAAATAGGAGGTAGGAAGCTTTTAACAGAACAAGTTAATGGTTCAGTATACTTTTTTCAGAAAAGTACATTTTAATCTCTAGCCTGAAAAAGCTTTTTTCTTTCAGTTAAAATGCGTTTCACATTAACAATTAAATTTAAATTAATAAACATCTTCAGTTTTTTTGTCTATTTTCGTTTTGTTTACCAACCAATTAATTTATACATCAGAATCCTTGGGATAGATAAATGACTGCATTGAAACGACGCAATCACATCAGATTGAAGATTCTGATGGATATTCGAAGATAGGAAAAAACGTTTCCAAAGAATGCAGTTCCGCAATCGTTGACGTTGGAAAAAACAACTAATACAATCTCTCCGGATTCTCCACTTTCTATTTCTCGTTTCCCTGGCAATCCTTTAGAATTTCTAGCCGAAAATTCAACTGCACCCTCGGACTGGAAACCTCCCGTTTTGATCAAACCTAGCCGCATTGTCCCGGCGATAACGGAAAAGCACTTCTGCTTAAGTTGCGTTAAACGAGGAAACAAATCCATTTCCGGAAAGCTGAGAAAATTGAGAGAATTGCTTCGGACGTAGAGAAAGGCTTTCTCAAAGGGGAAGTACTTGTAGCATGCCGATGATATTCAGGAATCGCTATTCGATTGCCGTATACTGAAGGGGATTCGAATGGATGCTTTTTTCACACACAGTCCCATTGATATTTATTTATGCAGTACGAAATTCAAACGTTTATAATGTTTTGAAAGACAGTAAATTTAGGAAAATACTGCTGATCCGTTTATCAAATAAGCAAAATTCGCAAGTAACTGAATTAATAATCACAAAATGAATTTATTTTATTTTATATTTTTATATTTATTTAATTATTTATTTCACCAGAAAATACTAGTTTAAACAAAACATGTCGTAAATTTATTAATTGCATTCAGTGGACTCGGCACGAGGCGTCGGTCGTCTTCCAGTACGGATTTGTCTGAAGAATCCATTCCAGGGTTCGCGCTGACGAGGCTCCTCGAGCACACGCAACCGCCGCAGCAACGTGAGCCCTCGGGTGGCCGTTTTGACCACCGAGTCCCGCACATGCATAATATCACAGACAATTTCATCAAACGTCAAGCAATTCTTTCAATTTAATCAAATAAGTTAATTAAAATTTTAATCAAATAAGTTAATTTAAATTTTTTTATATGCAGAAGAATGAGTAGAAATACTTTAATTATATACTGTAGAATAAAAGAAAGTAAAATATTTAGCCAATTAATTATAATGATATACTATTTTCATTTTAGTAATTTTTTCATTGCATAATTTTATTTTGAAAAAAACATTAAAGACAAAATTTTTAATTAAAATAGGATAGTTGAACCACAGTTTTGGAATAAATAAATAAATTAGATCTTTCAAATTCATTTTTGTGGCCATGTAGTTCTTTTTTAATATTGACAGGATTCAGAACTTCAAACTATTTTTTTATCAACTTTCCATTCTCAGAAAATCCAATAATGATTTTCGATTTTTTTATATACATCTATATAAGGTTTCTTGTTCTGTATTTCTAAAAATGACTTAGAACGAAAGTTAAAAATAACTTTTTATTCCAGGCAAAAGAATAAAAATAAAAATCTTATTTATTTAAATATGCTGTTCTTTGATATTTTTTCTATGGTTTATTAATAACTTTTGCTGATTGAATGTTGTTTTACACTAACTATCGGATTCAATGAACGAAATGAAATAAAAATAAAAGAATTCTTTTAAAAATTTTCTAAAATTATTATTTAAACAATTTGATCATGTGAATAGTTCTAAATATCTGAAAATTCATCAATTAATCCATTCTACAGGTTACAACACAGTGAAAATCTTAAAAAAAATTAACACCTTGGCATCGAATGAGCCTAAAGACTCTTCTACATGATTTCTTTTATATTTAAAAAGCAAATATAATATTAATATTGAACTATCACAAAATACATTATTAATATAACATTCATACAGCATTCAATAGTGATTTAAAAGGGATATATTTATGTGCGTAACGATTTGTTAAACGCTCGGGTTTAAAAAAAGAGAAAATGCCAATATTTTTTTTTATAACCCAATGAATTGAATCCAACAGCTATTTTTATTCGAGGATGTTTGTATTTTTAACGGGTTAGTAACTAAATGTATCCATAAATTGAATGATTTTTTAATTCCTTATTGACTGGTTTGATCTCGCTTGAAGTACGATGTTCTAAGCTATTATCCTAATGATAATTAATAATTCCTAGTACCCCCCTTTTCAAGTACTCACATAGCTATAAAACAGTCATTACCCATTCTTAAGTATTTCCCGCTCAGTTGCTGCAGAGAAATAATCACCTTACAGGAAGGTAATGCGCGTTCGCGTTTTCGCCTCTAAGCAGTACATGACAGGACTAATGAAAACTTGTATTGAAATGATAAAACTTAACCAGTACGTAAGCAGTTATAGTTAAGTCGTTCATAAATAATTACTGCCACTGCTTTATTACTATTAAAAATCGTAACATTATGCAAGTATCTTTGGTTGATTTTCAGTTTATTTAAGTGTTTGAACAACTAGCTCTCGTAATTAATGAATAATAGGCAGTGCGGAACAGCTCAAAGGTAGCGCGCTCGTATTTCAAAGCCTGCATATTCATGTCGAACACCTTGGTGTTTCATCATTAAAATTTTTAGCAGCCCAAAAAGATAGAAAATTACATGCCCCGCCACGTACTGAAAAACATTATTAATTTCAACTTTCCTCGTTATAAATAAATAATATAATAAAATAATAAAATTGCAGGAGAATTATTTATGTTCGAAACATCTCGCACCCTTTATATGATTAATTAAGTACTTCCACCGACACTATTAGCTAAAGTGGCATTATTTTTGTTTGTCTAATAAATGAAGCAATAGAATTAAGCCCTTAAACGATTGGTTGACTCGGTGAAAGAGCGCAGCTGATGGCTTTTCACCTTGCTCGCACCTGCGGGGGGGAGGGGAAGGGGGCCCTTATACAATTAGTCGCAGGCATTTTCGAGCATTACTCGTGCCACGCCGCTTCCCGGCGCACTTAGCGGCACGTTCGAAAAACTGAATAATCCCCGAATCGGGCGCGCCATATGTTCGGACTCGGGAACAATGGATCGGGCCCGCGATGACATTGACACCAGCCGGGCAGCCCACGCGGAAGTCGTGCCTCCTCGGAGAATCTGCGCCGAAGAGGGCTCCCCGAAGAGAGGGAGAAGTGAAAGCTATTATTCCCCGGGCTCTCAATAGTCGTTTACCTCCCTGACCTTCGCCGGCTTCGCAGGCCTCCGTCGCGCTCCGCTACCACTGGTAGCTCTCCGCGCGCTGGAGGGGGACGAGCACGCTCTCTCTTAGACGGACGAAGACGGAAGCAGGCGAGAGAGCGAGCGCAAGGGGGGAGAGTGCGCGTGCGGCCGCGCCGGAGTGAGACAGAGTAGGGTGCGGAAAGTCGAGGGTGGGTGGATAGTAGTAGGGAGAGAGAGAGAGAGAGAGAGACTCTGCGAGCGAGCGCGACTGCCAGCGGGCTAGATAGTGGCTGATCGCGACTGCTACCGGCAGGGTGTCCCGTGCTCCCGTCCCGTTCTCTCGCTCTCTCTCTCTCCCACTGACTGCCGCGCGCGCGCAGACCGTTTTTAGTTGCGTGCATCTGTGTACGCGCCGCTCGCTTGAATGGTGCCAAGAACCGAACAGTCTCTCTGTGCTAAGTTCCAGGATAATCAGTGCTTCGATAACGCAAGTGTTGCTTTTTCTGCCTCGAGCTTGGATTCTAGCGAGCATTTTCGAAAGGTAACCAAACATTCTATTCGCGGTCCGTCTATCCGTTTCTTTCGATCGCTGTGAATTAAAAAACGTTAGTTTTCGCCGGTTGTTTCTAGGCTTAATTTGGAAATGAAAATTAACGTTATTGGGAATTGGATTTACTTAATTTGACGTCCTCGTAAAATTTCCATCAAAACTTCATTTTAAACTTTATTAATATTCTCATAACACAGAACTGTAAATAAAGTGAGTAAAATTTAATATTGGTTAAGCAAACTTGCCATGTAATTTCATTAAATTGTAATCTCGGAGCATCATTTTCACATCTGCAAATTTTAAGGTGCTCCTTAAAACACCGTATCGGCATATTTTATGCGCACTTTAAATCGTTTCGCGATAGGCGAACTTCGTTTTATGAAAAGTCTAAATATTTTTTTTTTTTTTTTTTTTTTGTGAAAACTCGTTAAATATTTACTTGATAAAAAAGTGTAGTGTCGACCTCGAGACCTTTAGTGTAAAGAAATCATGCTTGCAGCTGTGCTCGGCCACCGATGTCTTATCTATTACTTCGTCGGATATTCTTTATACGTTACCGACTGTGCTCTTAGGAAGGAATCAAGTTGAATTAGGGTAAAGGAATCAAGTTGAAGTAAGAATTCGAGTGGTGAATAAACGAAATTAAAAAAAACTATGATGTAACAGCTTTTTTTGGCAATAAACGAGGCTTCAGGCTTTTTCTTTTAAACTTTTTAGCAGCTCAGAGAGAAGTTGCACCTAAGAAGGTTTTTATACTTATATTCAATTGAATTAATAAAAATAAAACAATTGCACGAAAATGATCAATTACTGTTATGCAGAAATGGCGATAATAGCTCAGCGAGTAAATTTGAAATGTAATATTCGACTAATTACACGTTTGAATTCGGTCATTTATTCGATAATTATCATTCTCTCTCTGCCGTGGAGCTTCAGCCTCGCGCATATAAAATCACTTAATAGGCAACATAAGATTTTAAAATCCATTTCCCAATTAAAAATAAAGCTAATTTGAGCAGGCACTTACCAATTAGGCGAGAATGGCATCGCGCAAATGCAATTGGAACACAGTACAAACCAATAGTTGAACGTAGGCCCTGCGGCGAATATACATATACGATACACGCGCACGCCTGCGCTTACACGCGCTTCTGCAATGATCCGCTGAACAAGTAAATATTGTAATTGACTGAGCGTGAATATTGGAAAACTTAAAGGCCACGGTACAGACATATCAGGCCGACGCTTCAATCGAGTAATTAATTATTCCGATATTTTCGAGGGGATTCGCCGAAGGGTTCGATGGTCTGTCTTAATAATTCATTTCCGATTGTCTCAAAGTTCCATTAAGGATTAGAATGACGAATGGAAAGTCGTAAACTTTTTCGATTAAGCCAACTTCGTTTAATATTCACTTAGAAAATTTGTCTGCCGAGGTGCAAAGAAATAAACCTGTACTACAGTTTATAAAGAAATTATGCTAATGTATTATTGAAATTGATACTGCTTACACCGAATTGAGAATGGTAGGTCGTAAATGAATAATAATAGTGATAATAAGTAACATTACGTCCCCGATTGCATTAAAAAGCAAACTAACGTTATCACATTGTATGTTCTAGGCTGTTTGTCTGCCTACCGTTCCGTAAAGGGTGTCGAAACTATTTTTAATTCATGCATTGGAGGGCTTTGCGCTGCAATATAGATAGGTTTAGCAGGTGGCGCATTTGGGGCCAATACAACTTACTGAGAATTTCATTGCAGACTGGGGTATTCCGCACGACAGCACGATTTCCCCTTTCATAATCTACTTATCTTAATTGCAGATTTTTACAATAACCGTACGGTTCTTATAATTCCAAAGCTTAGCGAAAGCTTCAATTATTCATAATAATTTGTTTAACGCATGGAGTCTAGTTTTTTTTATATAGAATGAGCATGCGAGTAATTTTTTTAATGAGATATAAATATGCAGGTCTTATTTAACATGCAACTAATCTGGAATGTTTAAAAAGTATATGAAAAAGAGATATTTCCGTATAAATAACTTTCGTATTTTTAATCTGTTTAAAAGCACGTTAAAAAAATTTCATTCCTGCTGCAGTAGAAAATTTAAAAGTGGTCAATAGAAGGTTTAAAAGTGTTTGGCAAAGAAGTAATTTTAATTAAAATAAAAATAACGTTAAAAAACTGGAGAATTTCAGTAAATTGAATTTTAGTTGCATAAAATATCATTAAAAATGCTGTATTTTATTCAGCCTCATTATTCCGATTCAGTCTTGCTTAATTAAAATGGAAATATTTAAAATTATATTATTATATTTAATTCGTTACTTCATTTGAAAAAAGTTTGCAGTCATCCAAATCCGAAAAAAGATTAAAAATTTAACAACCGCAATTCTCTAAAATATTCATTTTCATTTAAATTTGTGACTCGTAAGGCAAACTAAGAGATTTTGAATAAAAATTATTTCAAGTAATATTTTATACTGTTGACGTAAAATAATTGCACGAATAATAAAAGATTGAAAATTACCTTGGCTTTTTCTGGCTCGTATATATATCAGAATGGGTCGCGCGAAAAAAACGAAAAACTCGGGAAAAAAGTCGTAAAGCAATGCATAGAAATTAAAAGAAAAGCAAGGAGAGGTTTGCCTCGTAAGACACCTTCAGAAGTGCTGCATACGCCGCCTCCCTGTGTTTACTCGCGGTCGCTTCAGGTCCCATACATAACATCGCCTGGGCGAATTTCATGAAATACACATGGGCGGTAAATAAAGTGCGGATTCTCGCGATAAAACAGAAGAGGGAGCCCGAGTCCCCCAAGCAACAAATCGGGACGCAGCGCCAGCAGTGCTGCAGCCATTTAATGTTTTTCAAACCAGCATCCGCAAGCGTAGAGTCAGTTAATCGATATACATATACTTAAAACATCTACGTCGCGACTGAAAAACCTGCGGTTCGAGGAACGAAATTGGACTGGGCTTGAGTATTTTCAGAGATGGTTAAGTGTATAATCCTCGGATGGTTACTTGTTCATTGATTGGATCAGTCATGCGCTTGTATGTTGTATATTTTATGCTCGAGGGAATTCTGATACATCTCGCCTGTTCATTTACTGGAACTAGAAATACGTTTAGGTTGCCCCTATTACTTTCGCCGCTATTATTGTCTGCGAAAATCATTAAAGAATATTGCTTTTTCAAAGGCTTCGCCGTATAATTAATTAATTAGTAATTGACTGTTCGTGTTTAACTCAAGTTTAACTGCTGTCAGTGGCGTGTTCCGAATCCAATGCTCCGTGCTTATCGCTGGATCATCAGATGACATGGTTCATCGATTATTGGCTGACTATCATTGTTGAAAGCAACTGCGGCGCTCTTGTTTGCATCGATTACTATAATACTATACTTATACGCCAGGATAAAAGTTTCGACTTGTAAACATTTGCTACTATGCAAATATTATTTTCGACGAGCTGTATTAAATTAAACTTTTGAATCTCGTTCCACAGTACATTTACCCTAATAATTGAAGAAAGAGTCGCTTTTAGCGTACCTGTCGATAGTTGGACAAGGGACAGAACACGCTGCGCACATCTCTTTAAGATGGTACGAGGTCAAATTTGGTAAGCAAGAGCCAGTAAGCTGAAGGCCTTCACGCGAAACACTTCTCTGTAGTTGTTAGATACGAAGATTTCGCTTCCCCCCTTTGGAACGGCGCACTTCCCGCTAAGAGATAGGAAACCTCCTAAGCCACGGAGCCACTAAGAAAAGTAGGGGAGAGAACGGGGTAATGCAGCGTAACGAACAATGTAGTGCAGTGCCGTTTCGGGTCAATGACTTTGTTTTGGAACGATTAAAGCTATTCTCTTTCATTAATTATTTCGCCGGATCCACTTTCGAGGGGTCATTGAACCGCAGAGCAGAAGGAATAAAATAATCTTAGACACTGCCAGAGTAATACGAGTAATAAAAATCGGGCCGTTGTGCGAAATTTCGCGCATTCCTCGCCTCGCTGTAAATATATATAATGCAAGCCTTCGCAAGCGAAATTCTAATCATCACTTAGAGGCGAATTCGAAATTCCCAGCCGTATTTGCACGCAGAGCGCGTCCGTATATCGGTACGTGAGCCTCTCGCGCGCGGCTGTGCGGCAAGTGCGCCAGTTGAGCCGTGAGCTCTGGGGATAATCGAGTGCCAGAGCGATTGATCGATAATAAGCGCGCGGCTGCCTCGTTTTTTCTTGCGCTCGAATCCATCAGCGGACGGAGACAGTCATATAGGGAAGAGAGAGGGATCGCGACTGCAGGTGGAAATGTAAAGGGCGACTGTAAAACGGGAACGGAAAAGCCTGGCTTCCGAGCCTCTATTTCGTGCTTCTTTTTTCGCCGACAAGGTAATTCGATCTTTGCCGATTAGCAAAGCCTGCCGCTTCTTTGATGCGGTCGCCAGTGAGTAAGTCTCTGGTTTATCCCTTTTTCAAGCGTCGCGCAGAGAAATTTTGTGAAATATTTTTCATCTTCTTTTAACACAATTTTAAAAAACAAATATCTCGACCTAATTGAAAAGCTTTTTGTATAATAATATTAATTATAGTCAAATTAACTAAGCAGTTATAAAAAATTTAAAAAGATCAACCATGAAAAAGTTATTTAAGTGCAACATTATCATTTATTGAAAAGCTCTTTTTATTAAATTTACGAAAATGTACGAAGAAAAAGTTGCAAGTCAATGAAACAGGGTGTATTACAAGATTGCAAGTAAAACAAAAAGGCCAGCTAAACAGAATTGAAATAATTTGCCGGAAGATAACAAAGCGAAGGATATAATGCCCGAGAAAATAGCATGCAGCATGAAGTAACATATGGCTCTGGCCGGCCCCACTAAGGTATGCATTCTAGCCCATTTACATGTGCAGCTGGTCAGGGATAAATCTTACTGATTCTAATAAAATTACCGCTCCATTTTGAATCTTAATTGGTTTTTAAATTATAGTCCTATTCTCGCAAGTTACAAGGATCTTGTTTAAAGTAATACGTAATTTTCATTCATAGAGAGTATAATATTTTTAAATTATATTCAAAACGTCGATTAGTTGCAAAACTATACTAGATCTAGTCAAAGTTTAGTGCCGAATAGCTAAGGAGAACGGAGCTTAATGCATTAAAGTATCCATTAGTAATTTAAGGAGTTTGACTAAGATGGCTCGAATTTCAGTTTGATAGTTAAAGTTATGTGGTATGTTTGAAATAAAAGAACTTTGGAAAAATCATGCGGTGTCTACCTCACTGCGTAACTATCTTTAAGCAGGAAAATTCTCTGATAAATATTTCGTCAGCCGGTTGCGCTATGTGTATTCCATGTTGGGAAACAACGCAAATCTCTTGCAAATATTTCCAATACTAGGTATTCCCGCGTTTTCGGTTCTGCCCTACTTGGCATCAAATGGCAAAAATAAAAAGTTTTTTTTTGCTGGCTATGTAACATGTAACTCGTGTCGTTATACAAGAGGCTTTTTGTGTCAAATTAACGGTTAAAGCTCTGTCATTTAAAATTTGTTTCGATGCAATTAAATTTACAGCTGCGATAAGTGTCTGTTAAGAGGATTAAAATTAATTTTTGATTTCCAATAAAAAGCAAGGCGGGATTAAAACTTTCCTCAAGTATTATAGAAAAAGAGGCTATCTTGAAGGACGAAGTTTGTCTTAGAGTGAAAGCGACATTTGAACATTTTAATTAAACCAAAATTGAAGCTCCAGTGACTGTAAGTCCGCGGCTAAAAAAAAGCACGCACACTCCTCGTAAAGAGCACCAAGTTCAAGTACTTGGCTCGGCCGTGCAAGCGAACTAGTAAAAACAAACTCATTAAAAATTTTTCTCCTCGCGCTTCGGCGAAGTAGCAAGACAAGCCAGTAGCGGTACAAGTGTAACGAAGTAATTTCGAAATAGACCCAGCGAATTGGCAAAGGAGCGAGGCGAGAGGGAGCTGCTAGAGGAAGAAAGATAGGCGAGTGCGGAAAAGGAGAGGAAGATAAAGCCGTTGCTTGCACGAGCCGATTAATGAACCCGGCTTGTGCTTGCGATCGGCCCCGCGGAAGCGGAAGCGAGACCAGAGTGCTAATCGTGCTTGAGAGACTCTTCACCTTGAGGAACCTGCTGACGTCGCGGCGCGGCGCCGCACCGGGGAACTTGCCAACCCTCTTGCCGCCACCGCCGCTTTTACCCGAGCTTTCCGTCTCCTCTTTTTCCTTTCGCAGCTTCCAAGTGTGTTGTGCTGGTCTGGGGCTGGGGGAAGGAGGAAACCCACCGATCGATTGATTTGTTTATATAGCCAGGTGTTGTTGTTTAAAATCTTTCTAAAAACGCGACTTTTTTAACAAAAATAGATTATACTATGTCAAGCATTTCCATTCTAGCCTAAAGAATTGCCTTTTTAGCATATTTACGCCTAACCAGTTCGGGATTCTCCATTCTGCGAAAAGCAAGCTTCTAGCCGAGGTGCTGCAGAAACAGTAAGAGAGGTGCGAACTTTCTTGGACCGGCGAAATTAAGGAGATGACTGTTTCCAATGATTTTTCGTGCTTTCAATCCTTTCGCTCAGCTGCTTTCCCAGGTCATACAGGATTAAAGTGAATATTCTCGAAATACTTTTATCTTTGTACGCACTCTGAATTATTTGGAGCAAGCGAGTGAGCGAGTGGCTGTGTGGCGTCGCTGAAACTTTTGAATCACTCGGGCTCTTGCAATATGACTTTTCACTATCGCCACAGAGAAAAGGGTAGGAAAAGCCAAGCCGAAAAAGAGCACGACATTTGCGAGCTATTTCAAAGCTGTAAAAATTAATGCCCCCGCAGAAATGCTTTTATCTTTATTGTATTTTCAAACGAGTTTTTTTTTTGCGAAAGCTTTTTAAAACTTCTCAAACAGCTATCGTTGCTTTCAAATTACATTTGCCCAGAGTTTTAAGGAGAACAACAGTCAAACAATAAATTTCTTTTTCGTTAATGCTAATTGCATCAGCATTATTTGCTTTATTAGATTTCTATATAGAACAGGAATTTCAATGTGAATGTTAATAAATGAAAGCAGGAAGGCGTATGATGTTTATCAAAAAAAGCTTTTACAGATTTCGAAAAGCATAATTTTGTATAAAAAATCACTAGAGGGTGTATAAAAAAGATGTTAAACCTTGATAAGCCTCCTTTCATAAGCTTTTCGCAAAACTGACTCGCGACATCCTTTTAGGTTTTTTTTTTTTTTTTTTTAAGTAGCGCAGGTTAATATTTAAAAGCAATTTTTAACTTAAAAGTGATATTTGGGGCAGAAAAAATGTCTGAAGTGACTTTCATTCACCACTTGAATTCTTTAAATCCGTCTTTCAAGAATGCGTTACTTTGAAGGTGTAGGCAACAATTCTTTTGACAAGTTATTAATTATAAATTTCACATGAAATCCCTAATGTGTTAATTATAAAATTAAATTAAACGTAGCATTAAATTAGTGAGACTCCTTTTAAGTTGTTCGTTTCACAAATAGGCTCGACAAAAATATTATTGTTTTAGCGTCAGATTTTGAAAGTAAATTAAAAAATTAAAAACATATATATTAAATATTTCAATTAGTGAATATAGTTATACGACGATATAATGAAGAGCGCAACGCACGGGGTTCACTTGAGCAGCCCGGTCACAAAGCTAATGAAAGCCCGCCGACGAAGCAGCTCGGCAAAGAAAGTCAAGTGCGACTGGCCTTTGAAAAGAAGGGGCCCCCCGTCAATCGATTCCATTCCTCGAATTAATGGATTCCCCAAAATGAAAGCAGCCCCGAAATAAAAGATAGCCGCCCTTAGACTGGCGCGACAAATTATTCTAAACGTCTCCGGGCTAAAACAAAGACTCGGCCTTCTCGACGCCTAATCTTTTTCAGCTCGATCTCTTTTTTCTGCTTCCATGTTCTCCCGCGGCAGAAAGCTGGAGGAATCTGAGCAGCGGCTGGAAAAGGAGAGCAGCGTCGCCCAGGAGGAAGAGTTTGTCGAGGGAGGCCGCAGCGATTTACGATGAGTCAGTTATGAACTGGTTAAGAAGAGGGACTTCCGCTTTCACGGTGCAGCAGCAGCAGCAGAAGCACAGCCGTCGTCGTCGCGGTCTTCTCTTTGGATTCTGAAAGGGAGTTTGAGAAGGGGGTCGAAAAAGAGAGGGAGATATAGCTGCCGCCGCGGCTGCTTGCCTTTTGAAAGATCACTTATCGAGGGGGCATCTGGCAATCTTTATCCGCTTTTGACTGGCCTCTCGGCCTCGTCTAGTACCTTTCTGCCTCCTTCTTCGTCTCTACTCCTCGGCTACGGACCGGACGCGCGTGCCATGGATTGGCTCTTTTGCAGGACCGCCAGCATCGCCGTTCTCAACCTGGCCCTGCTGCTCGCCTCTTTCGCCCCGACGAGTGAGTATTTTCCTCTATATTACCAGCTTTCTTTTTTCCTCCTGCACCGACTCTTCTGCGCCGACTCTTTGCTCGCTTTTTCCTCAACTTTATCGCGGCGGCGTAAGCGCCGATGCTCCAAGATGCTCGTAGATGCTCGTAGGGAAAAATACTTTGTACGCGTCTGCCTTTGTGGCCACTCGGAGGAGTCAACTTTTTTGATCTGAACGATGAATCAGCGCGCGAAAACTATCTGCTGCTCAAAGGGAAAAAGCTTGCAGCTGCTTCTTTCATCTGTTTTCTAATTTTCTGCATAAAGCGAGATGAGAGAAATATGAGTTATTGATCGCTGCTTAATTATTTAGATCTAACGAAATGCGACTCTTTTATATTTTAATTACTGCATGCATCGGGATATAAAAGTTTTCGGCTTTGCGCAGAAAATTAAAAGCTCTAACGAACATAAATTTTATTCTAAAACTAATTTTATTCTAAAAAAACTGGTTCAATAATTGGACTAATTTTCAGTTTCCAGCTATTTTCTAAAGCTGCTCTAATTTAATTTATGTCTGGAAATTAATTTAAATCAAGATTATAGCCAACGCGCAGGGAAACTTACGATGCTGGTAAATGATTAAATTATCAGAGAGTAGAGAGGAAAATTAAGCTATGAATATACCTGGGGAAATGAAAAATTATCCGCTCCGAAAAGAAGAGAAATTAAGGTTCGAAAGAAAGAGCGGTCGGTTGTTTGTAATAGGTGGGAGCATTCGCCGCGTAACGTGTTCGGCTCTTTTTTCCGTCTCTCTGCAGGAATGCGTTTTTTTTCCACTTTATCAGTCTTGGCACGCGTGCGCGCGTCTTTCTCTCCCTCTTTTTTTACGCCGTTATGAATCCTCGAGCGAAGGCGCAAACAAAGCGCAGCTTTGAACGGTCAGAAAGGATGATTTCACCGGGCGAGAAAACGGCCTTTATAATTTGTCGAGTGATTGACGCTGTACGTGTGTGGCGCTCGCTTTTTTGCCCTTCCTCGTTTTCGCCGAGTGCTTTTTTTCGAGAGAGAGAGTCCGTGTCATTTGAGAATTAACAGAGCCGGATTTTCGAGATATTTTAGCGACGTCGCCGATAGAAGCACAAAGCGACTATCGTCGATTCCAGTCAGTTGTTATTTCGCGAGCGCATCAACTGCCTGTCGAAAAATTTCACGTTCGCCGGTCTCGTCATGCGAATCGCAGTCATTATTCGAGGAAATCTGTATAAAGTGGATTACTTTCAGGAAATTGATATTATACGTAATTTTTACTGGAATCGCTTGATAAACGAATGTATTATTGTCGTGTCTTGTATACGTAATAAATATTTCAATGCTCGCTGGCTTTATATATTTAACGAGAATTAAATAATTTTACAATTCGCTTCGATTATTTAAATTTTTTATAATTACTAATACTTTTAGTAAAACAGTAGTAAGACAGTATTTATAAACTGTCAATATTAATTACGATTAATTTATTTCATTAATATTGATACATCCATTAAATAATTAATATTCAATAATTTACAAAATAGTGATTAATTCAAGCTCAATAAGCACAGCAAGTCTTCGATACTTGTTCGACATTCCAAAATTAAAAAGCAAAGAGGCCCTCAGGCAGATTTTTAATTGGAAACGGCGACGGCTCGCGCATTCTGACACTGTCGGCGAGTGTAAATTTGCAAAGTCATTGAAATAAACACTACTGCTTTGATGATCGGTCGAAATTATTACAGTTGCTTCGACAAATATGCGAGACGGAGAGGAGGAAACGAGAGGTGGACCGAGTGCGCGTATCTGTCAAGTAGCCAGGCAGCGGAGTGGAGGCAGTAATTCGTTTACTCTGCCTCGACACCTTCGTGTGTTTTCCCAGCGGTGTAACGACGTCTAATTTTAAGTCCATTGACCACATACAAGTGCAAAGTTACTCTACTGTGCATTTTAACTTCCTTATTTTTAATGCAATTACGCCCTGCGTCGTTTATCATTTTGCATTTTAGCTGGCAAAAACTAAAAGCGCACCGGAGCTAGGAGCCGCTTAATGCGACATTAAATATCGCAGAGTTAGGTCAGCGGAAAATTGACGTATTCGAGTCCCGGCTTTGCTTTTTATCCTAGTTATTTAAACTAGTAAATTCATCGCTTTTTAAACATTAAATATCTATTATATCCGAATTCACGCGGTTTTCCAAAATATCTTTATACATTCTGTACATAAGTTTCGTTCAGAATATAATCGCATATATTCATTGAATTTCATTTAGCAAATGCAGCACTTGTTGTGTATTGCAGGTCAAGACATAATTCCAAACGAATGACGTTATACAGTTTCGTTAGAGTCCGCATACCGCAATAAAAATGCTCCTACAGAACGGCGACATTCGAGCGAAGTATTCGAAAAATGCATCTGTAGTACGAGCAGCGGTAACAGCAGCAGCAGCAGCAGCAGCAGCAGCAGCAGCAATGCAGCAACAATTTTCTTTCGCTTATGAAATTTTCGACGTCATAATTTTCTGATTAAGAACGAAAATTGCGCTGTAATTGCTGCTGGAACTAGGAAAACATGTGCTCTGGCTCGCAGCCGGCGACAGGATTTTTCAAGGCTTCTCCGTCCTCTCGTTTCTGCTCGTGGACGCGCACATTGCGGAGTCTGCGTATCGGCGGATTCCTTCTATTATGGATAAATTAATTGCGAGAAGAGGGAACAATGTGTACGAAAGCGTACTCAAGTACGAGGAAGAGGAGGAGAGCAGGTGGTTTTGTAGCCTCAAATCAAACTCAATGCACCTGCTACGTCAAAAGAATTTTAATTAACTAATGAATATTTAAATTAAGTCAAAATAGAAGACTCCGCTGTTTATTTATCGCTGCCGACGCAAACTTTGCCTTATTTGTGTGTTTTGCGCGTACATGTGTGAGTGCATATGCAAATTTGGATTTAAAATGCGCCTTTCTATATAAATATATGCGTACCAGTGCGCTTTATTCTTCTTTTTCAGAAAGATCCTATCGGACTGACAAAGAAAAGCATTTATAGTTTGAAATTTACGAAAGATGGTCAATCGTGCAGCTTCTATACTTTTTTTTTTAACATTTAATGCGATACAAATTTTAATGACTGTTGATTTCACTCGCAAGTGAAAATAAAAAATAAGTTTATACAGTTTTTAGACGATTATTGCGAATAATCAATTGTAAACGTTTATAGACACATGACACTTCTTGGAGATACGTATTATATAGTGTTAGAGAACAAGAGGTGGCAAGAGCGTGGAAGTCGGAGATAAAGAGAACAGCGAAAGCAATCATTGGTGAGAAAAGTATATCGGATAGAGAGAGACAAACGCTACAGTAGCCGAGTTTGAGGAAATTAAAAGAGGATCAAACTCCCTGTCTTATCAATTGGATTTTTCGACGAATCAAAAAGTTCTCGGAAAGCCGCTGCACTGTGTGGTGATTCTCGAAAATTGGACGGTCAGTTTATATCGAGCGGCTTCTCTACTCCCGACAATGCGATCTCCTCTCGATTTTTGGCTATCCATTGTATCGCCGAGGAAACTACATGGAATCGCCAATGAAACCTTTCTTGATATAAACTTGGATAATAGCATTGATTCTTAGAATAACCTAAAGTTTTGCTTATATATTTTACTTCAACTTATTTGTAATAGGAGCAGAAAATAAATTTATCTTCCAGTTAAAAAATAGTGCATTAGTTTAAATATTGAGATTATATTTTTATAAAAGACTATATAAAATTCTGTAATAAACAAGCAGCGTAAATAACTATTTTACAAATTGAAACTTTGTAGAATGCAAGTAAAGTACAGGTTGGCGGTATTAATAATTAGACTTGTAAAACACCTCCAGTAACGGAACCCTCTATTGTGCTCATCGACGGAGTATAAGACCAAGTATTGGCCGCGGGGTCGTACACTTCGATAGTCGATAGAAAAGACGTTTTATCGTAACCACCAATAGCCCAAAGTTTTCCCATGACGGCAACTAGCAACAAACCGATTCTTGCAGTCTTCATATTCGCCACGTATTCCCATCTGGGAAAATTAATTAGAGTGCAATTTAAAGAGCGCCGCGGCATATTTCGGACTACTATTCGATACTCTTGTGTGAATTATTAACATACCTGTTGGATTTTGGATCGTAGCGCTCGACAGAGCTCAATGCTTCCAATGACGAGCCGCATCCTCCGCATACGTATAATTTGCCTTTCAACAGGGCGACGCCAAAATCGAAACGTTTCACTTGCATTCTTCTATCAAGCATAGTCCATTGATTACTATCGTCGTCGTATCTTTCAACCTGTCGCAGAAAAATCGTAAGAAGCTAATCTTTGTGATATTGATTAGAAAAAAGGGTGCATTTTATTTTACAAACTGAATCTAGAACTTCGGTTCCATTCTGGCCTCCGAATGCAAAGATGCTTTGTTGCCAAACAGCGACTCCAAGTTCGTTACGACTTTGATTCATTGGCTGCATCGTTTCCCATTCGTCAGTTTCTGAACAATATCTTTCAACCGAATTCAAATAAAGTTTGCCACTATAGCCGCCGCACACATACACGTATCCATTTAAAGCAACTGCCTTTGCAAAACTGAAAAGAGTTATAAAATTGCTGTTACTTTTGTAGTGGGGCAATAATGCATAAAGGCATCTGAATGCTACGTGCTAAGCGTTACTACCATCGCTTGCTATTCATGGCAGAAATTGTTTTCCAAATTTTATCTTGAAACTCATAAACCAACGCGGATGAAACAACCGAAGAGATAACTTTTCCTCCAGCTATGTATAATCGGCCTTCATGCACTACACAGCTAAACCATTTTCTCGGATTTTGAATCAATCCAGTAGTTTCCCAGATCCCTGACGGTGTTTTCAAAATTTAATTTCCTAAATTTTTATTAAACTAACTATCTTCAACTTCAATAAAGATTATCTAATTATTACTTATTTTATCTCAAGGTATTTTATAACATAATTTATAAAATAATGCTAAACTTACCTGTCCTTGGTTCGAAAATTTCCATAGTTGTCGAATTTGTTGACGAAATAACGACAATATTTCCTTTCTCTTTGCCAGTGTTCTTACATTCGATTTCTATTAAAGTTTTGTTTCTACATTGACGAAATGAAAACATTACTTCTTTTAAAAGATCTCTGTAAAGTAACATAGAATCGCAAGTCATATGTAAATACAAATTTAATAAACCAACAGGTTTAACATAAAATAATACTTACTCATGACAATTTGTCACTGGCGCCATATCTTCAGAGAAAAAGTAATTTACTAAATACTCCGAAGTTATATCCGAAAATTTAACGAACCTGAGCAATTTTTTTAAATAGACTTTTCTTCTATCAGTATCTTTTACCACCCATTTCATAACTGTTTCAAATAATTTGTGCTGAGGTAGAACTTGTAATTGATTATTTGATAAAATGTCTTTCAAGAGTGCAAAATCAATATCAAGATAGTTTTCTGTTTGTAATGCATATTGAAAGTGTTGTTGCAAAACTTTCAATGATTTTTTCTTTAATTCAGTACAGTTTAATGAGTTTGCGAGATAGTAAATTTCAATAGCATTTTCTGGATAAACGCAGTTTACGAGAAATTCAGCGCACTTATTCGTGACGTTATGTAGGTCAAGAAAATGAGCATCTTTCATTAAACTTTGGACGTTGTCTTCACTCAAAGTGATTTGACCGGTATATGCAAACTCAATTAATATTTCCATATTTCTGTAAAAATAACTTACTCGATTAATAATAATATTACTAGGTTTTCTTTTGAAATATACTTACGCATATTTAACTTCTGTTATAGATACAACGCCACTATTAAATTCTGGCGAATCCTCTAAAAACAGTTTTTCAAAGTATCTCATTGTTCCCACGAGAACCACTTTATGGGCATGTAAACGTTTTCCCTCAGTCTAATAAGAGTGAAAAGTGTTTAATGGCAAATTAAATGCTCCTTAATAATATATTATTATTTAATAATTCAATTCAATTAAAGTATAAACACATTAAACAAATGATATTTTGCTCGAAAGATAATAATATAATGACTGATAAATATTCTTTGTTACAAACCTGAATCTCAATGTCACATAATGTACCCAGTTTTCTCATAATGTTTAAGCCCTGAAAATGATTTTCAGGTTGATAAGTAATATTTTCTTTTTTCTCCTCTTTTGCCACTTGATTTCCCATTTTAAGTAAGTATTGTAAACAGACACACGCACAGTAAAGCACAAGCGCGTGGATCTAGAACGCGTATCATGAGTAGACTGACAGTGTCAGAAATAAAGTAATATGTCAGTTATCGAGTCATCTTACGCCGATAAGCTTATCAGAGTAGCAAACATATCCGACAGATAACACTTTGTATCGTCGAAATTTGACTTCAAATCAAATGTAGGCGAATTATATTTGGCTGTAGTAATTCCATGATTATAGGGACTTTTGAATTTTTTCTATTGTGCAGCTTACAAAGAAAACAAAAAGAAATGATCAGAAAATCGATTAAAAAATGGAGGACGAAGCACGTACAAGTTAGCAAAATGTAAGTTATGAGAAAAGCTGACATAAGAAAGAAGACAGAGTGGAAAATCATGAGAGAGAACAGAAAGTAAAAATTGGTCACGAATATACGGAAATGAGAAAGGGCTGAAGAAGAAAAGTGAGCGAGAAAAGTTAACACAGACCACACAGGTAAGGCTAAAAAGTAGAAAAAAGACGAATAACCGAAAAGAGAAAGAGAGAGGGCGAGAGAGAGAGAGAGAGAGAGGGAAGGATGGGAGATCTGGTTCGTTAAAAGTTTTAACTCATTGCCTTAGAAATTCATGGGTACCTGGCTTACACGGCGGCTATTGGTGCAGAGCTCGCGCCGAGCCGCAGCAGCGGCAGCCCAAGAGTACAAATATTTAATCCGCCGGCAAGTGCGACGCTTAAGAAGTCCAAATTGCAGGAAAGAGGGAGGCGAAAGCAGGCCTTTCTCCGCAAAGAAATGAATGGAAAAAGACAGATAGAGGAAGTTAATCCAGCCGCAGAGTTCGAATCGGGCGAACCCGGCTGCTTGTATCGGCGCACTGCAAGCCACCTACTCGACTTTTTTAATCTCTCGTTCAGGCGCGAAGCCAGAGAGTCAACGCATTCATTCCTCCCGGCCTCTCGAGTTTTCATATGTTTTTCTTGCGTTTCGAGACCCTTTGAAATTCGAGAGCCCCGGAAGATACTCAAGTTCCCCTGTCCCCTATCTTACTTCTTTTAGCCTTTCTTCGCGAGAAAAATAATATTTCTATATTCCCGATGTACAGGTCTTTGATTATTAGCCTTGGCGGTTCGATAGAAAGGACCAGTTGTCGGAACAGTTCCCAGTTAAGGCTTCCCATAAAGTTTCCCATCGTTCATTCAATACAACAAATGACAGTATAACCAGAGAAAATTAGAGGGAAAAGAGTTTTTTGGTTAGACTAGCTATTTGTAAAGTCGTTGAATTAACATATTAATTATACCGCGGAATTCAAAGTTAAATTTACATTAAAAGTTTAATGTATACAGTGAAAGTTCGCGAATTACAGTAGAAAAATACATTCGCATATATTTGTCTGACTCTTTAACTTTTTCTACTTAATGCACCTGCTCATTCGTATCCATTGTATTTAACATTAAAAACATTCGCTTTAACTTTAGCTTTTTCAAATGTCTAGTTTACAATCCAGATATTTTGCAAATAAAAATGCAGATTACGCAGAACAATTTCGTTTTAATGAAAGTCTTTCGTATAAAAAATGATGAGAACATTCATTGTTGGATAAAATTGCAAGAGAAATTTAATTTTGAAAAAATTAAAAATTTAAAGCTGCAATTGTAATGATTTCATAAATTTTGACGCACGGTTTTTAATAATTTTTTTCAATTCTTATACAGAAGTATAAAAAAGAAATAAATTCGGAATCTGTTTCAGTAAAATTTTATCTCATTCGCTTAAAATATTAATTGGTTATTCTTTGTGAGAAGTCTATTAAAATAAATTGGAGCTAATAATAAAGGCATGAAATCAAAAGAAAAGAGGGCCCAAAAAATCTAATCAAGAAAGGTCATCAGGGAAAAATTTGTCCGTTGCACAATTTCCGCTCAGATGGGAGTAATCTTTCATCGTTATGTATTTAACGTGAACTTATTTCTTTACATGACCTCGCAACAAAAATGTTTGCATGCTTGCCGAAAATAGATGTTGCTAATGGAGCCAGTCGTTAATGAAACCCAGCTAATTATTCGTACGTATGATTCACGAACTATTCCACCTAGATATAAAGCGAATGCGATTACGACGTATTTAGTATTTCTATTGTCCGAAATCATAACTCGTATTTCCTGCGCCAGGGCCGAAATTGCTTTAAATTATTAGTCAAAGCATGCATAATGATTTAATACAGACGACGAGTGCCATTTTTCACATTTCTATGTAAATCTTTCTGTCGGTACAATGTATAATTACATTGTAGATTGAAATTATCTTCGTTTGTGGTAACGAATGTAAATTCGTTGAAGCGGAGTGATTTTTTATCATATTTTCGAAAAGAATCGGAGTATGTGCTTCATTAGCTTGTCACGCAGAGTTATGGGAATCTCATGAATTTTGCAATTTCAAAATTTAGGTTCCGTTCGAGTGTTTTTTGAACCCAAGCGGGCCAATTGTCGTCGTAAAATATCCTGATGACCATCCTTTGAATTACCTTCAACTGCAGCGAATAGCATTCCGATGTTCACACAAATCGAATCATTCACGAGTAAAACTGACTGCGTTTCTCTAGCCGCTCATTGTTCATGCGATAATAATTTTCAGCGTTTCCAGCTTTCATCACTGAAATGATAATTCCCTCCCTGTAATTTAATATTTAGTTATACTTGCACATATCAAGTGCTCCGCGTATTAGCTCAATTTACGAGCACTTTTTACGGCTACCGCTTAAATGAGACATAATTCAATTGTAAATTCATTGATTCAATATCAAGTGATATAGGAAATTAATTGCTTGTCCTATATTAATTAATTTTCACGCGATAATGTTCTTTGCATTTTTTAACTATAATTATAATAACAGTGAAAACACAAATTCGATTGAATATCGATTGAACATTGCTCAAGCATTAAAAAAAAAACTGCAACTGTAATAAATAATTGATAAATCACTTAGAAGGGAACAAGTTAATCAGTTAAAAGGATATAATTAACTGGCAGAAGGAACGATTTTTCTCACAATAGAAGCAGGACAGAGGTCATGCTTTGCATGACTGAATGGTTTTCGGCTAGGCACTGGGCAACAGATGACAGTCGAAATGAAAGCCTCATTAGCACATAGAGCGCAGCTGTCATGAAGACCCTTTGAGTAATCAAAATATCGCGACTCACTTAAAAGCTGTCAGGGTAGCTAATAATATTCCAACAACGCCACAAGTCAGCTTATCGGATCATCCACGAATTTCATTGATCGGATTGCCAGGCAACAAACCCATTCACCGATAGCTTTTCCGGTGTGCGGCCGTTGACTTGTACTATTTTCCGAGTAACGTGTAGATACTATTCCAGTTCAAAAAAACTTTTCAATTATTAACAGCTATTTAATTAGAACAATGGCTTTTTAACCGTAACCGTACGTTCAATTGAAAAATAGTTTATTATTTACGTTGTTACTTTATTTGCCTTAACGTACCTTTACTTCTCGTATTTAATGATGCATATCTCAACTTTGAAATTAGCAAACGAAAACTTTCCTAGTTTATAAAAATATGAACGGAAAAATGACAAGTTTTAACATCAAGTTTCACCGTGTTAAAACTCCAAATATTTAAAAAATTATCCTCTATTTTTCTGCTTTCGCTTGAAATAACTCTAAACAAAGTTTTGCAAATTTTTTCCATTTTTGTAAACAAGGAAAATAACATTTTAAATCGAAACTCTTTGCTTGTACTTTGATTGTACGTCACGTACATTGTAATTAAACTATTTAAATGACTAAATAAATCTAGTAATTTATAGTTTATTGATCTTTTATACGATACTCGAGCAAGAAATAGAAATTTAAACTTTTCATAATATTATACCAAATTGCATTCATTCATTCATAATATCGGAACGATAGCCTTAAACAAGCGCCATTGCATCAAGTTTTCGCGGGGCGCTCTCCTTCGCTCCCTTAAATGCAATAATTTGTCGAGGACAGTGGGAGCATAGGAAAACTAGTCTCTCGCTCAGCGCTTTGTCGAACACACGCGCACACAGACAGAGCTCTGCAGAGGGAGAGAGAATGACGCAATACAAAGAGGAAGAGATAGAGAATGTGCAAGAAAGGTAAATAGAAAGGTACAGAGAGGGAAAGAGATGGAGCGACAGGCAGAAAAGCCAGAGCAGAAAAGCCAGAGCGCCGCGGTGCTCAACAATGCCCAACGCGATCGGCTGAAAATACAAAGGTGAACCCTTTAAACACAGTGAACTCGGCGCTGGAAACTCCCGCACACAGATGTACGTTCACCTATAGGCAAAGAGAGATAGGAGAGAAGAGAACGAGAGAGAGAGAGAGAGAGAAGGGATATAGCCGCAAATCGAATTATCCCGGTCCGGTGTCTCGTCGGCTCATTGTTCGGCTGATAATAAAGCAATTTGGCAATAGCATTTTGGAGGATGTGCGCGAGCGCATTTCAAAACACATAATGCGAGCGAGAGGGGGTAGGGACGGGAGGGAGAATGCGCTCGCAGGTGGATTGATTAACTTTATTATGCCGCAGCCGAAAATGTTCGAGCGGTACTGTGCCTAAGTGCGTCTCGCGCAAAATTTTACGACTCCCGAGAATAAAAACGCTGATTACCAGTATTTCGCTGGCGCTCTTTGCCAATCGTTCGGCAAAGCTTCGCGCCGCGAGGACCAGATTATGCAGCTAATGGAGGAGAAGGATTCAATGGTAAATTCACTCTTTATTTTCAAGAATAAACTTTGTAGATTATTTGCCGGAAATACATTTAAATTTTGAAGCATCTAAATAAGAATCCGTTCAAAAACTCTTGAAAATATTCAAACAAATTTTTGGCATTCCTGGGATGTCAATGGAATGTCTGCGAAAGATTTTTAAACCGAAAAATCGATAAATAATAATTCAGCTTGAAAAGCTATTCTCCTTTGCTTTGATTTTTAAATAAAAAATTTACTTTACGTATAAGGGTATTACATTTATATTGATGTGCTTCGTGAAAGCATTGAATAAATTCTTTTTTAAATAAAAAAAAATTACTTTTTTAACCTAATTAAAAGCTTAAACGATTATACTTCAAACATCTGATGAAAGCTGCATTTGAAACAAACAAAAAGGACGAATGAGAGTGCTGGTACTGATATCTGTGTACTCTACTTAATTATATGCAAAGAGAGGGTGCATTGAAGTTAGAAAATTCTCTGAAAAGAGGATCTAATCGATTTATTTTAGTTTTTGACAGTGATGAATTTCAGTTTCAGCACATGCAACTAATATGTGATTTTGGAATTGTTAGGCTTGACTTTATAAGAGATTAAAGTAATTATCGAAAATCTAAAAACTAAAATATTTAGCTTCAAATTTGCGATGAGCTGATATTATAATTTCCATTAAAAAGAGATGGTTCATTAACTGGAATATGATTGAATTCTTGTTGATTTAAACATAAATTTACAAACTATCCAATCTAATTGAAATAACCGATAAAATCTAATGAATTTTAAGATATCAATTATCGATGCTCTAACTAGTATATAGTGCAGGTTATCGGATGGTAATCAATTTATGAACTACAAAACGCTTACTGCTCGTACAATAATTAAATATATGATTCGGGAGCTGTGATAATCGCTTCTAACGTAGAATTTAGCGAGGGGACTGCTGCAGTTAAGTGAATAACAGTGTTTTAACTTTAAGAGACTTCGAATACAGCAACTCCCTGAAAACCGTTTATCTCAGTCTTTGAGTTTAAGAGAGTGAAAAGTCACACCTTCCAAGTTCAGTTTTACTTTACTTTCAGACATTCACAGGGCACAATGTGAGTCGCGTATATAAAGCGAAAGATGAGAAATACTGAAAGATCCTTATAAAAAGTGTTCTATTACTGCTTTGTTAGCTGCGCAAGCATTAAATTTATTATGTTTCTTTATGTTTTATGAAAATGAAAGGGCAAATGAGAAAGAAATAATTGTAGAATAAAACAAAGATTGAGGGACATCAAGCTCCTTTATAAGGAAATTGTACAATAACTTTTTTATTAGCCGCGCTATTTTCTCCGTGTATGATGTATGATGGTAAAAAGTTAATGAAAAACCTATCGATTTTGTGTGAGTCGGAGTTACGCCTCGTAAAAGAAATTTGAGTTATATGGAATTTCGATGCTTGGCGCATTGATTTATGAAAAAAGGAGGCTACTCGCGTTTTTTAATGCTCTTATTATGCTGGATAAATGTTTTGTTATTGAATAGTGGATATAGGTATACGGGATGAGGGCAGTAACCACCTGAGAGGATCTCTGCCGGATTCGGATCCTGTTCCGCGCAGTTATCGATCAGGCCTCTCGCCGTTCATCAAAACTAGATATCCTCCCATCATAAAGTGAAAGCAAATATCGCTTGAAAAGCCATCGAATTTGTATACTCGCGGTGGCATTGTATCCATTATCCGCGGAGAAAACGATTACCGGAAACTCGGCGGCAGCTACTCCGGTAATCCACTTAAAATTCCTAACGAGGAATCCCTCACGCAGTTGAAGAGCTTTCGACATCCGACCGAGGTAAGGTGAACGTTGAAGGAGCAAGTCGGGCCGAGGCAATATCGGCCTTAAGTGCACATACAGGGGAAGGATTCGAGTTGGGCTGGAGAGGGCCAGGCTTTAGTTACTGCTAAGTCCGGCAGGTATAATTGACGAGGTTAATCGGGCTTTCAGCGAATACTCGGCATAGCCGGGCATCGTTGGAGGAGGCATGAAATTCATACGCGTTTCCAATCGATCACAGCATCGCGTGCAAGCGGCAAGGTACACCATTGTTGCTACATGCGATGATTGCCGCCGCCTCTCGGCTCGGCCCTCTGATCGCCGTCGTCGGCATCCTCGTCTTCGTGCATTATCCGCGCGATATCGCGCACCGACCGCGACGTTTAAACACCGGCGCGCTACGGCGCCCTACATACAGATGCAGTTGTTGCGGCTCGTATTCGCTCCAGCGTTACCCGCCATAGAGAGACAGTCATTCACCTAAACCAACACGCGTTTGGCGCGCCTGTGTACACTTTCTCATCGCCGGCGTGTGTGCCTCTATCTTTAAAGGTTTGCGGGGCTTTAGTTATTCTACTGTACGCCGGAGCGTATAAAGCTGAACTTTGAACGTTTTATGCGGCGACGTTATTGTTTTAGTGTACGAAGGATGCAATTATTCCGGAGTTGCTTTAGGGCCGAATGAATAAGGCTGCCGGTGCTAAGGGAGTATATTTCGAACCCCAATTCCACCTGGAATTCTAAATAAACACGGAAACTTTCAAAAAAATCATATTCAATTACGTATAGCGTTAAAGAACGTAATAAAAGCTTTTCCTCGTTCATTTTTAAATAAAAAAACCCCTGCCAAGTCATTGGCAGTTAGCTTCCTCCTAACTAATTTATTGTTCCATTATTATCTCGTTTTTATTATTATTTTATTTTTA
>UCOM01000825.1:0-59897 GCA_900474385.1 Ormyrus pomaceus
AAGTTCTATTATTTTAAAAATCTACTAATTATTGATTTAAAGTAAGATCCGCTTATTTCAATGGTATTACTTTTATTTCAATCTGCGTACTGTTAAATTAATAGTATATTCAGTTGTGGATATTTATACAGTACAGATTCTATTAAATCAATGACAGTATCATTGAAGTATTAGAATATCAGTTAATTCAACTAAATTTTTTTCTCAGTGAATTCCATTAGATATGCGATTAAAATTATAAAAATAAAAATGCAACAGTCACAAAAGTAAAAAGTGGAGTAAATGACGAGTTTAATGAGTTCTAATGCTTATATTAGCGTCGAATGAACTGATTATTTTATTAATTAAAATTTAATTTTTTACATGGGTTTGCAGTAAGCATTAAGCTTTTTGGTCAATGCTTATTTTCTTACACTACCAGAATTATTTTAATACCCGTGATGTACTCGCACTGTAAATATGCTGATAACTACAGTGCCGGCTATTATAAGCGCGCCATATACCACGAAGTAGGTGTTTTCGGCAATGTAACCCAGCGAGAACGCTATCTTTGCAGGAGAGCTGTAGCCCACATATAAGCTAGGAATAATAAAGCATCTTGGCCATCTTTCTTGCAGTATGCCTATATTTATTTTTGTTAATTGCAAATTAACAAGGATGAATTCTAATAGAAAAAGCTATTAGAATTAAAGGAAATAAATTCACATTGTTATCTACATCAACAGCCCATCAAGTGCAAAGCAAAGAATAGAATTAAATAGTTGGGCCGACATAGCTTAAAGTTATACTCGGGGGTAGTCCTCGTTCGTCAAGCAAGTAGCCGAAGCGATAGAGGCCTTGCATGGTTTACAATTACGGTAATACCCGCGGAAAGCCCTTAGGGGATAAGGCACGCAGGTAACGAAGCTAAGGGCAGCAGAGTAGGAAAGGGTCAAGCGTTCTGGCTTCTAGCCGTCCTTCGCCTTGCGTCGTCAGTTATTCGAGCTGCATCTTACTTATCCTTCCTTCCCTCTAACTACCCTTTGGCTCTGCAGCTCTATATATTTTTTTTAAGTCTGGTCATATCAGTTGAATGGTTATATTCATAATTAAATTAGTTAATTGAAAACGCGACATTTGTAATCAGTATATATTAATTTCGATTGATTCGCGAATTATATCTCTCCACGCAAAGACAAAATCTATATACAAGGTGTCGAATGCGCACGAGCACCAAAGCAGTATAATCAATCAATCCTCTAATTTCAAATGAAATTTCAATCTGACCCTCTTAGATCGCTGTCACGGAGTTGGAAAAGCCCTTTCCCCCCCGTATCAGTATCTCGAGCAATATCAGAGTCGAATCATAAATATTACAACAGCTTGTTCGGCCAACGCGGAACAGCTGTTAACCTCCGAAGCAGCAGGTCCCGATATCCCGCGCCGACGACGCATTCGGGGTGCCGCTGAAAATCCCTTCCGTCCTACCTCAAACGGAGTAATTTTACAAGCGCGGCCGCGGCCCTGCGGTTTAGCCGCATCTGGGGACTCGGCAGAGCGAAGACCACTAACGAGCGCGCGTAAGTATAAGCTCAAAGACATAAGACGCGAGTCAAGTTCGGCGTTTAGCGTAAACTCCGCTGTCTCGGGTCGGGAGAGTCCGGCGTCGGGGGGCTCGTTGAGGCAGGAGTCGCCGCAGCGTGTTGTGACCGCTTCTTCGATATTGACCATCGAAACTTCGACGGCGGCTACGTTCGGCTGATAACGACAGTTTGGCTCGCCTCGTAATCGACGAGGCGAACGCCGCAAGATTTTTCGAACGACGCGCTTCGAGAGATAGCTCGAGGCGGCAGCTGCGTGCGCCGCGTCGCGCAGTTTGCGTGCACGTTCATTCGAGAAATTCGAAGGATGCACGCCGCTCGAGTAGTCGGAAAGTCGCACCGCCGCTTGCGTGCGTTCTACTCGATTCGGGAAATTGTTTATTTCAAAGCCGCCGTGTTTGCGTCATTGATCGGAGCTTTTTGCGTTTTCTTTTTGCAAAAATTGTCAACTCGTTTCTAGTTTCACGGTATATTGTTAAACTTTTTAAGAAAAATTTGCCATTCAATTTAATTTCAGGATAAGATTACCGTCTAATGATATCCATTATCATCAACGGCTGCCTTCTTAAATGCATCCTAGCACGAATCAATTACACTTCATTACTATACGAATGCCGCATTACCGTATCCGTGACAATGACCCGCCTTTCTTTATCGATTGTTCGCTAATGGTAAGACATAAATTGCAGCTTGTATTATAATAAGTACAATTGTAATTTGAGCATCGCCCACCGAGAGTCACCGTTAATAGTGAGCCTTTCCTTCCGTACTATCATGTTTCTCTGATACCTTCGTTAATGAACTTGAAGTTTTTTTTTAAAACAAGTCTATAGTTTAAGCAAAAGCTTTACGAAAACATGAATGAATTGATATTTTGTCAATTTTTCGGGAATGCAAACGAGCGTAAACTTTTTGTTCAAGCTAATCCCAAAGACAAATTCAGGGGCACGCCATAACAAAGATAGATTTAATTTATTTGGATACTTGAAAGAGGCTCCTTTTTCCTCTTTGCGTTAATAAGCACTAGGATCATAAGAATAGACAGGCTCGTTTATCAGCGGGGGTTTTTGGCACTCTCCGTTCCCTGATCTATGGTGGCTGTTCGTCGGCCATATAGGGACTGCAAGACCAAAGGACGCCAAGGCACTTAAGGACATGTAGAAAGAATTTTACTTTCTCCCCCGTTTACCCGAGGCTCGAAGGGTTTTCAGCTTGTTTTCCCTCCCGAAACCGCTATATTTATCATCTCTCTCCCACGATATTTGCCGGTGCAATTTTTCTCGCTTCGCCGTCCTCTGTCCCACCCCCTCCTCCTCGTAGGTGGCGTAGGGCGCTTTTCCATATTCTTCGCGTGTTCCGCTGCTCTTGTTTTCAACGAGGAGCGCGGGCGCGCGCTTTTTCCTCCCCCCCCCCCCCCGTTCCTTTTTGCGCGTGCCGCGAGGCGGCAGCAGTCTCTCTTTCCGCGCGCGAGCTGCCCTCCTTTATTGCTACTTGAATTGCGATTTCGTCACGGGCTCTTGACTCCGACGAGTGTACCGGGCGCGCGAACCTCGCGGCAACGCGTAATGGAAAAAAACTTTCACGAGGGCTTCGAGCGAAAATTGAGGATTTCGAGTGTTTTCTCGTTCTCGCGGCGTGCGAGGATCCTATATCCGTATCGCTTACAGCGCTGCGGCCCAGGAGATTCGCGCTCCTCGTGCCGCGCGATCAATTGACAGGGTTTTTTCGTTGATTGACACAGATGGTAGCTTTCGTTTGTTTAAAGAAATTTATTGCATTTCAACAGTGTTGGTTTCGATCGTTTATTAAATTAAGAAGAACAGAGTTATTTCATTAGTTAAATAAATAAATGATTCTACACGAAATGAAAGTTACAGGGAGAAATCCTTTAGTTTTTGATTTTCAGTAGAAATTTTTTGTTGAATTTAGTGGATTGAAGAATAAAGTGCCACTGTTTTTATAGTATTGAACTCAATTTATTACGATTACAGCAAACATTTACAAATAATTCCGAAAAGTCCTGTTTGCACACAATGATTTTATAAAGTATTAGAGTATACATTGTACCTGGCTTTGAGCCGCTTTTTTCACTTTTGTAAATATAGAAAAGCAATTGCATGAATGCACTCTAAAAAGAAACGATTCATAAAAAGCATTGAAAAACAGATAAAATCGAAATTCAGCGTTTTCTGGCCAGCGCGAAATCACATCCGTCATTTGGAAGTCTCGACAAAGGCGTCGGCGCAGTAAAACTTGAACGCACAATAGATATTTTCTTGCCTTCGGCCCGGAGCCACACCAGGTATAAGCCACAGAAAGTATTTCTTTTCATCGATGTAAGAGCAGAGAGGAGGAGCGCATCCACTTCGATTTTCCAGAAAGTTCCTCTTTTATCCCCAAGTGGAGATTGCTCGAAAAGGGCAAGAGGACAAGCGCCGAGTCCGAGGCGAGTACGTGGGCGGCGGGTAAAGAAATTTATTCACCCCTTTCGGTGAACTATTAATAAACGAGCGGCGCGTTAACGCGCTGCAAATGTATCGTCCTCTGCCCCCGCTCCATTTGATCCTCTCTCTATCGCGTCGTCTCGCGCGCCCGACCAAAGGCTCGATGACGGCGATTAATTCGAGTCAATGGGCGATGACCTCAACTTTCCTTTCGCGAGGCGTGTTCTTTCGACGGATTATATATGATGGGTTATTAGAGGGATTGGATACACGAAGATGCCGAGAAACAGGAAGAATTAATAATATCGAATTAACGAAATGGAGGCAAATAATCAAATTGAAAGGTGTAGAATTTTTTTTTTTTTTCTAATTCGTATTATATTGTCCTATTTGTATCTAATTCGTACATAGTAAGCGGTTTCATGTTATAGAGTCGTAAAATGTTTTAAATCAAGTGTAATAAATTGTGGCTTAATTGTTAAAAAAAAAAAAATAAATTAATAAATTGTTGTTTTTTTACTTTCGTAATAAAAATATTATAAATCTGTTCAAACAAATGTTTTTTGTAGTAAAAAATGAAACTCGTTATTCCTTAATAAAATCAAATCACAAAATTAAATTATAAAATAATTATTTTATTCATCAGAACATAAATTTATGCACAAGAATCCGGAGAATGAAGGGGGTGTAAAAGTGAATGAAAACAAATAATTAACACGAGAATCATAAAAGGAATGTGAACAGAGTAAGGGGGAATAAATGAATGTCGTGCGACAAGGTTGCTGATTGGCGTCAATATTTTTTCCGATATCTATCAGTATCAACTATTAAGAAGATGGGTTGAGATTTTTCGTCCCAAGAGGACAAAATGATTAATGCTCTGGTAATTGATTCATTGATTAGCACAATTAAGGCTATAAATGCTTTTAAAATTCTTGAGTTTAAAATTGTAATTTGTTTCAATTATTTTTAACTTAATATTTAAAAGCCTGTAATACTTTCATTAAGTCGCTTCATATTATTTTCTAAAAATACTTGTTTTGAGAAATTCAAGGTTCAAAATAGCCTCTTACTCAAATTAATTAATTAACTCAGTTTCAGGTTTAGCATGAGATTTCTATCTATTATAATGAAACTGAATGAACATTGCTTGTATAAAATTCGTTTTTTATAAAAAAAATTCATGAAATTCTTCACCTACTATTCGTAAATTTTTAATAAACATTGTTTAAAATTTGTTTCTTCTTTACATAATAAATATCTTGTAAACTATATTATGCTTGTTTAATTTACTATATTATATAAATTCTGAAATATAATTTGTATTAGTGGAATAACTGTAATTCGCACGTAATTTATGACAGAGCGAAACTCGATAAAAATTTATACCGGCAGAAATAAATGAAAAAGACTTAATGTACGAAGCGGACGGATTTCGGAGAAGAAGCGAAAAATAATAGAAAATTAGTGCGCGTAAGCGGCGGGGCTTTTTGGGGTAAAAAGCGGCGAATTAAAAATAAGTGGGCTCGGCGGCCGGGTACGCTATCATTTCCAGCTCGGGAGGAGCGCGTTATTGATTTATCGATATTAATTGCCATCGTCGCGGCGTGTAGGTAGTTTCTCCGGCGTCTAGATGAGATCAGAGGCGCGGCAGCCGTGTTATTTCCTGGGCGAAGCGGTGCGGCGGCGGCGGCGGCGGCGGCAGCGAGATCGATGAAGCGTAGGCTGACCCTTCGCGGCCAACGGGATTCGCTTTTTGTTTTACTTTGTCAAAAGTCCTCGCGCGGTCGACCTCGACATTTGTCTCCTAAAATCGAGTGTATTTTGCTAACTCGCGCTTCTTTAAGCCCTCCGTTAGGTACCGGATGAGCGTTTTCTTATTCCTACGACAAATACATGCTGACCCTTTTTAAGCTGGCTTTTTTGCATCAGTCCCTCTTTATGATTTCAATTCAGGCTCCTTTTATGTTGTTGTTATTCATCAAATTAAATGGTAAATTAATTCCGAAAAATATTTCAAAATATTTAATTATAAAGATAAATATCAATCCAATTATAAAGAGTGATTTATGGACCATTTTATAAAAAATGTTTTTCCAGATATTTGTAATTAAATATGAAACATATATTACACACCTTCGTGTCAAATGCAAGTAAAAATATCCTGTAACATGCAAGAGAAGAAGCAGATAAACAAAGTTTCTTTCGAAATATCCTAAAATAAAAGCACATCAAAAAGTTAGATTCCCCGTCCAAAAAATATTGTCAGTGCACACAAAGCCAAGGTACATATTCCTCCTACCAGAATCAAGCCATAATTCTGCCAGTCAAAGCTCACGCAAGAATATCGCAGAGAATAGCTGTAAAAAAGCACATATCAGAAAAGTAAAAGAAACTTTGACAGATAACGGAAGGAAATGTAAACAAATAGATAAAAAGAGAGAGGCGGAAAATATTTAAGAAAAAACGAAAACGACTGCGATTTTTAAATCTCTTACTAAAGTCGTAAATGTATTCAGTGAAGAGGGAAGAAATTATTAAACAACATTACTACTATGAGTAATTTTAAATGACTTGTTGGTATTTTAATTCCCTACAGTGCCTTTGCGATGTTTTAACATTTTATGCCGCTATACTTGAGTGAAATATTCGAAAAAATTAAGTATAATGATCAATTTCTATTAATTAGCGTCTGAAGTACTAAAAAGTGAAAAAACGTCAACGTATTTATTCGTTCGGATCAGCCGTAAATTTGTACCGCGCCTTATTTCCGTGGATCAAGGTGTTCGCAAAGAAATGCGAAAAATGCAGAACGAGCGAAGAGGCGCTCCGAAATAAAAAAAGGGAAAAAAAGTAGAAAAGGAACTGGTCCAGCTCGGGCCGCGGCGTATAATGGCCCAGCTAGCAGGAACGAAAAAGGGCTGGCGTGTGCGCCAGACGGCAGGCTGTACGGGGGTGTAGCAGCGGCGGCGGCGGCGGTTCCGAGCGGCGACGGGAGCGGCCGAGCGGGGCCGAGGCGGCGCGTGGCGCCGAGCGAGAATCTCGGCTCCGGCAGTCGCGAGTCGGTCGCCGCGTAGTCTGCTTGTCGGGGGACGTGTCGTTGCTTAGCACCGGGAGAGCCTCGATCTTCTGACAGTGAAGCTGCGCCGAGCGGGCTCCCGAGCCTCGTGAAATTGTTCTGTGAATTTAGCCCAGTGATTTTTCCCCGTTCGGCCCGCCGAACCTTGGCCGTGTTTCACGTGCGAGAGTGAGAGCCGCGAGTTGGCAGGATTTTTTGACTTGTCGGCCGATCGGATATCGGGAGATAGAGGTTGTGATGGCGACGAGGCCCTGCGTGCTATCACGCGGCGCCGGGCCACTGCAGCCGAGAGGGCAGCCGATTCTCTGATATCGCGAGGATTCGAAGGAGTAAGGAGGGAAGGAATCATGTGCGCGGCGCAACCGATAGTGCGATAAATGCCTGTGCTCCCGGCTGATAAGCAAACGCTCCTATCAAAGTGTTACTGATTAAGTTAAGGCCTGCAAAAATGCCGTTCCACAGTTCGCTGAGGCTGGCGATCCTGCTGACGATTTTCGCATCGATCGTTAAAGGTAACTTTCGAAATCCGCCTCTTTGTATATTTAAAATAATGCGGCTCGTTTAAAGTTTCGCGGGCCGCTTTTGTTTACTGCCTGCTGTTGATATTCGCATGAATGAACTCTCGCGAATTCGGAAAAAGCCCAATGTATTTACAAGGATTCTGTGGAATTGAAATAAAATAGAGATCGAATGAAATTATAAGATGTAAGAGTGGTATGGTAAAAATTTTAGATTGTAATTTGTCAGTCTAACGAAAGCTTTGTAAAGCAAAGCAAGAGCGGCGATTCCAAGTGCAAACATCCGGCGGATAAGTCGAAAATCCCGCGGCTCGGCGCGGCTCGCGCGTAAAATCTCGCCGCCCGCCGGCGGCGGTGCATTGATTCCGCAAATTTTCATCGCGCGCCTGTAATACGTCGAGGCGGTCACGACGAGGACGCCGTTCGCGCTCCATTATGCGATCGCGAGGCCCTCGCTCCGTGAGAAATTTCTCGGCGGACGACCGAGCGGAGAAAATTGTTTCTCGGGCTCTTCTCCCTTTAACACTTTGTTTCGAGGTGGGAGGGAGACGGGAAGGATAAGGGGCTCGAGATGTTTTAAGCAATTATTGCGCCGCCGAGTTTATTCGATTAGCGGTCGAAAGCCAAGTTTTCGTCGGGCCGTCCAAGTCTGGGCAAACGATTGAGTTCTCGAGATACTTTTTCTGCGGACTTTATCTCTGCTGCCGCTGGAGTTCACCTCGAGCGATAATGCACTGAACATGAGTCTGCACTGCATTTCAGGTTCTGAATGTACTAATTTGATCGTCGGGAGGTTCTGTCGATGAATTTCAGGGAAAACTCGCATAAATCTAAAACGAGCGTAAAAGGGACTTGATAATAGAAATCGGAATTAACTGCATTAAGGGAGCGTAAAATTGTTAATCTAGAAGAAGCGAGTAAAGCAGGAATCGGCGCAAAGTAAAGTCCTCTCCCGTCCTTAATTACGTAGAAAGGTTTTTTAAAGTTTTCGCTGCCGGCGCTCGTATATAGTATATATATATATATATCGAATTAATTTCTTTCATTGTGGAAAAGTCAAGGAGAAAGGGAAGAGAGGGCAAAGGTAAAAAACGATAGCCCGCGAAGAAGAGATCGGAGAGCGAGAGAGCTTTGGTCGCGCAAAGAGATTAAGAGATTGCTTTCGGAGCTCGGAGGTCCGCGCAATCGAGGTATACCGAGAGACGAAGCGCAACGATCGAGACGTCGCGGTAGATTAGCGTCGTTCAAGCTTTGAGCTCGTCTAAAATTTATACGGAAGAGAGGCTCGATAGCCGAGAGGAAAAAGCCGAACTTTGCGAACCTTCGGTCCTTAACTCACTCTGATTTACGGCTACGAGCCTCTCTGTTTAACTTCCTAAAATACGCCTGTCCAATTTAATTGATTTTTTTTCTTTTTTTTTTTAATTAATTACCCGCACCTCTTCAAACAATTAAAGTACATTTCTTCGATTGCCTCTCTAAAACTTGTCAATTAACTAATGGTTGTAATAATAATTCACTTAATATATTTTTCTCGTTTCTCTTATTTCCGTACTTGCTGGAAATCAGTTTATACATTTTAACTAAGAACGAGAACAATCAATTTCGTTTAGCTTTAAGAAGTCATGTGGTCTTCTAGTTAATGATATTATAAAGTTTTCGATGTAAGTGTGCCATTTTTTTAAAAACTTTGATGCTAAAAATACAGGGTTCCAGACTATACGTATAAAGTTGGAATGACTTTCACATAATTACCTCTAGAGCCAGGCAGCGTTAAAGTTTTCAGTAAAGGGCATTAAACCCGATTAAATTTAGCAATGGGCGCACGTAAAATTGGACTGATAAACAGTAAGAGGTAGGCTCGTTTCCGCAGTAAAAATACATCCCAATCGATATAGGATAGGTTCGAAAGGTCGATCCGTCGCTCGTAGAGGGCTTATAGATGCGGGCTAGAATCGAGTTCAAAGTCTATTTTCCGTTGCGTCTGCGTTTATAATAGACCCACGTACGGAGTGCTTAACGCGTTAAAAATGTCCCCGCTGGATATTACGGCGGTGTTCGCACTCGAGCGAGCGCAAGAGCAAACCGCTACCAGACAAGCGGCCGTACACTCCGGGAATTATTAATTGAAATCTATAGCGCGGGCCACTATTATGTTGTAGTCGTCTCCGTTTCTCCCGCGCTAAAGATAGACTCTTTCCCTCGGCGACGGCGGACTGACGTGTATATGTGTTCGCTGCTCAGTTGCTCGCGCGCGCGACGGCCGATCATTTGCGAAAAAAAAAAAAAAAAACGACAACGCCCCGTCCCCTGCATAATCGATAGTTCCGTGTCTGCATTGCTCATACGAGCGCGCTCGATTTTTTCCCCTTACGAGCAAATTCGCCGGCGAATTTATTATTCTTCTCTTCGTCCGGCGTACATGAAAGCGTAATGCGCCTAGCCTCCGGAATTATTCAATCAGATATTGCAATATTAAGATTAAATTTAGTAAACATTAACAATAGATGTAGAAATCTTTTAATAGCTCGCAATAAAGTATTAAGCTGCACTGCACAGAACAACGGCTTATCTTTCCCAGAATAAGTGCTCATGAATATTTTATTGATTGCGTCGGAATACTCGAGACCTGGAAGTCAAATATGAAAAGTTTTCATTATTGAAAGCCAACAAGCGGCTCGAAATCTTGATTTCATTGAAAATTTAATGCACCTTTTGTCCGTACTCTCGGCAATATTTCGATAAGTGCATAACTGTCGCGCAAATTGATTAGGCGCTCATTTTGAAAAAAAGGTCAAACCAGATTATGCGCAATCGTTAATTTGGAAAAGTTCGAGTTCAAGGCTCCGGCCTAAGTGCGGATTCCGCGAAAGCCGCCGAAGCGCAAATATCGAGTAAACAAGCTGGAGCGGTGAAAAACTGGGTCTATCCATGCGCGCGGAGCGTCTCCGGCGATAACGGCATAATTGATTGGTGCTGCTGACTCCTTGCCGCCGCTTGTCGTGCGCTTATCGCGAATGACTGATACCTTCTCTCTCTCTCTCTCTCTCTCTCTCTGCCCGTGGCTTCCGTGAAAAATCCCCGTTATCGAATCGTTAATTATTATTGACCCTATTTTTGCGCCTTTGTTGTCGCTCGATATCACGGAACACTTGTGCCGGGGCTCGTTAGACAGCCTTAATCGGTGTATCGCGAAAACAGCGAAATTATTTTCAAGCCGATCGGACTGCTGCGCGTTGCTCATTGTTTGGTCAGAGATTTGCGCGTCACGCGTCGGTGCGTGAGATTTTTTTCAGTTGCGCTCGGATAAAAATAATTAAATTAGACAGAGCGATCGCATCGCGTGAAATGTTCGTTTTCCGAGTTATTTTATCGCACAGATTAATGCACACTTTAAGAGTAATTAGTCACAATTGAAATTGAAATTATTTTTTCTTCCGCCGTATCGTTAAAAAGTCTATTTTCGTGACATCCAAAGTCATAATTCTCAAGAGAATTCTGCTGTCGGAGTCATCTTCGCCGCAGAGTTTTTGCACTCAGCTCTCGTATAAACAGTCTGAAAACCTTTTTTTTGACCACGAGGCCCATCTTCTCGCTCTTAAAATCCGGCCTCCCACGACCGTTTCTTTCGCTCTTCCACGTCTTTTTCTCTCCGTGTAGAACGGCGTTTAATAAACACAGACGAGCTCTAAAATTTTTGCCCGTACTCTTGCGGACGGCGAACCTTTGCGAGACGCAAGAAATTCACGAATTTCGAGCGGTTGGAAAACTACTTTGAAAAGATTTCGCCTTTGAGAGCAAAGCTCGCGAGCCGTCAATCCGGAGAACGGCGAAATCGACACTTCCAATTTAAATATGTAAAGTACACCCGTAACTCCCTACTGAACCGACGGGGCAACTTCCTTTTTTTGCGCACTTTTTGGCTTCCACGTTCTATCAATTTAACTTATTCGGTACTGCCGTCGCTACTGCTGCTGCTGCTGCTACTGCTGTTCCGGGTCTAGAAACTGCTTGACCCGCCGAACGGTTGATCGACTTTTTTTAAAGACCTGCGTCTGTTATTCTATATTTGACTTGCAGGTATTAATAACTCGACTATGCATCCGAAGTCACATATCACGATCGCGCGCTGCTCTTGTGTAGAGATATATAAGTGCTTTATTGAAATACACGCTGTTATTTACGTTATTAGATTATTTTTTTCTCACGATTGCATTATTTATATAATGCAATAAATAATTGTCATGTTAAAACTGCCATTATTCTAATGACACTGTTTCTCGCATAATTAATATTAATTATTCATGCTAAAAACTAAGCTAGTACTAGTAGATTGAAAGTTGGAATTATAAAATGATAGTTGTAAAGAATGAAACTACTACTACCCACACGGACGGTAAATAGATATTTGTAAAAGCTTGTTGCGTGGCTATCGGGTATAGAGCGATATAGGAATTGCGCGGAAAGCAGGATAATTTACTCGCATTATTTGCTCAAAGAGCGAGAGGCCCCCGCACTAGGACATTAACGAGCTAAGTCGACACCGAGGAAAGAAAGTCGTACGTATAAGTACACGGTGAAGAAAAAAGGGGTTAGAGTGTTTCTCCTTCCGCATCAAGCACATTACAGACCCGAGCGGCGCTCGGTCGGCGCCCTATCACTTTCTTTGCCCGCCTAGAAGCTAGACTCGCATGCACGGCCTGTACGTAGCTATGCACGTGTGGATGCCGCGGGAGAGAGGAAGAGAGAGAGGAGATCGGCTCGCACGAATTGGCATTAATTAGCGAACAAACCAATTAAGTCCTCGGCTCCGAGAGCTTCGACGTTGGCTCTCTACCTGCAGCGGCCGATGCGAGCGGAGAAACATTTTTGCTCTTGATTAAGTGCATCATCTGGCCCGCCGCCGGAGCGGCAGCGGCAGCGGCAAGCGCACGGGAGAAGCTTAACTAATGGTAATGGGCCGCTGTTAAATAAGTCACTGCGAGTTGACAATGAGTGTATACGTAGCGATTTCTATTTGCCCGCGCTCGAGCTTTCGATGGTCTCCGGCCTTTGTATGCATCTAACAATCGCTCTCAGCAAGGTTTCTTACCTTTATTACGACGTGAAAGAGCGTGTCGTGCACGATCGCCGTGTCGTTCAATTTACTTACATTCTTTATTAACGTTTCTGGCATTAAAGTCTGATTCTGGAGGGATATTGTTGTACTATAGTTGTGCAAATGTAATTTTATGCATTTTAATCAAGCAGATAACACAGCGCGCATTTTCGCTTGGGAACTGATTGAAAACCGTCAATCGTACGCGGAATTATACAGCTTAGTTTCTTTTACAAACACACACAAGTTTTTCGAATGTAAGATTACGAACGGAATGCGATAAAGGATGATGTTTCGAGCGACGCGTCTGGTTATTCTCAAAGTATAAAGTGTTTGTAAAAATACTTTAAACTGCTGATAATACAGTATTCAAATTCGAATCTTTTGAAAATCTCGAATGACCTTCCAAGAAGCAAGAAGAAGCATAAATTTTTTGCTTTCAAAGATAAAAATGTTGATTCAGTAGACTCTGCTTTATTTACAGTTCGACTTGAATACGATATTAAAATGCATTTTTCGGCCCTAATAAATTCGAGAAATTTTGATTACAAGGTTATCTCTCGCAGCCCCTAAAGATAAAACCCGAATTTAACGACTAAAGCTCGAGGGCAGAGGAGGAAAGAGAAAGAAAAGGCTCGCGCCGTGCTTTGAGGCGTCGACTCCTAATATCAGTTATAATTTTTATCGGAATCGTCTCTTGCCAGGCGACGAGAAACGCTCGCCTTAAACGAGGTGTCGCGGAACTGCAGCGTCTCGTCCGTATGGGAGCGAAAAGAGTGGGGAGAGAGGCAGAGGCGCGCGTCTGGATATTGTCGTTCTCCATCGGCGCGTTGACAGTCTGGCTCGTTACGAGATTCCGTGAATACTATCTTCCCCCTCTCCTCGGCTCTCCTCTTTTTCGTCCTCCGCGAAAGCGAGACTTAATAGTGCCGGGGCGCGCGCTCGAAAAAAAGGCTCGTTGTTCGCAATTACGCGCCGATTATTTCGGGATGCATAACGCCGAGTGATTTATTCGTTTTAATTTAAATGGAAATTTCGGAATTTAGGCTACTCAACGTCAGCGAGTCGCGTTCCGTAATTTTTAAGCCGTTGCGCGAGCTATTAAACACGCTTGTCGTTTTTAGCTTTTGCCGCACGAGTTTATTACAATAAGGCGCCTAGTGTCTATTACGGTGCGAATGAGTGAGTCAGAGCTAGAAAAACCGCCTGGAAAGAGGTTCGACGGGATATTTCTCGACTGGATCGCGTAGGACGCTTAGTTCTATTTTAAAGGACATTCCAGGCCGCAAATAAGCCAGCATTAACTGCGCCGAGTCGCACCGCCGGACGAGAAACCGAACCGATATCTTCGAGTTTGATTTGTCCGCTTAAAAATCGCTAGTCAAAGCGAAGCTCATAAATCCGCGTAAGACAAGTCCAAGTACAGCGTAATAGATTTATTGCTCTCTCACGAAGCAGAAAAACGGAGCAAAGAAAGAGGCGGATAAGAAGGGAGTAAAAAAAAGAGGTGCGTCATCAGTACTTGTCCAGCCTGAAACATATATGCCGCGAGGCTCAAAATAAAAATCGAGTAAATTAAAATCGATGCGAGGATATTTATTAACTAAATTTCTCCGCCGCGCGCAGCGAACGAAGTTAACACGTAGTCGCGTATAAATTTATCAAAATTTCGCAGCCCGCAAAAGCTGCTCCTACTTAGCGATACAAAATTGTTTGCGTCAGCGTCGAATATAATAATTGAGCGAGTTATTCAGCAGCGAGAGCGCGCGCGCGCGCGCGCATTACTCATTATGCACCGTACCTGCCTGTTTTTCGCGCGCGCGCGCACATTACAACGTTATTCCCGCGGAGAGCGCAGGTCGCGGAGCAGAGCGAGAATAAAAGCAAGCCTCTCGGCTCTAACCGAGAGCGAGAGAGAGAGAGAGAGAGAGAGAGAGGGAGAGACCGTAGGCCTGTGAAGTCCGCGCAGTCTGCGCGTGCTGGTTCGCGTCCGGTCACGAGTCGCGGCGTCGGCGGACCCGCGGGATTTATCGTATCGATCGATCCATCGGGACCGTTTCGCTCGCCATTAACCCCGTAATCGTCGGACGCTGAGCTCTTTCTCTCCCTCTCTCTCTCTCTCTCTCTCGCACGCGCGACCTCGGCGACTCTCTTTTATATATATACTATTTCCCACAACGAGCCTGCAGGCCTGCGCTCTTTTGGGAGCGAGCGCGCGGCGTTCTCCCCGAATGAATATTCCGCCGGCTCGGATTGATTTTTTTTTTCAGCCTTCGCGAATGCCTCGCGCGATTAGGTTCATTAGCTGGCGCACCGGTATAGCAAACGTTCGCGCGCAAATATTTGACCAGCCGGCGAATATAATTTATTTTTAAATCTCGCGATTGCCGTCGACGTTTGCTTTTCATCGTCCGAGGCGAATTTCGCTGTCGAGCTGGAGATTCGGCGCAAAAACGAGCCTATCGGCTACTTGAAAAGGAATAAAGTCTGAAAGCGGGATCGGAGATGAAGCGGCCGCTGCAGGCGTCGCCGTCCATTAAACAAACATCATTAAGCAAGAAGCTCCTCCGTCGCCAAGTTTCTCGTCCCATCTTCCCTCCGGCGGGCCGCTCTGCTCTCGCTTTCTTCTCGACGTGCGTTATCGGCGTGTCTCTCTTTTTGGCCCGACTGGCCCCAGATGCCACCACTTGCCAAAACACATTCTCACGCGCGCGCATTATCACTCCTCCGCCGAGCCCTCCTCTCTCTCTCTCTCTCCTTTGCCCGCGCCGAGCTCTTGAATTATCAAGCCGACGCCGAGGACGGAGGGCGTTAAGCCTCCCTCGGCTTGCAGCTTTTCGAGCGCTCGATAAGGAACTCCCGGCAGGCGAGTTTTGAAACTCTGGAGACGGCGGCGACCGGCGGCGACTGCCGAGAGACGGCAGGTCAAACTTTCGTGAGAACGATCAACACTCGCGGACAGCGACGATCCAAGGATTTAAGGCCGACCTTCCGTTCGAGCGAGGCCCTTTTTATACTCCCGGCTTTTCTTTTTCTTCGGGATATGCTTTTTAGAACGTATAGCGTTTTAAATTGCGGACTCATCCTGGATATCGGAGCAACGACCAAGTACAAAGCTGCTGTAATCCTGCGTAAATTCAACTCGGGCAGTGTGCGAGGATTCATCATTAATTGTTCATTTAGATTAACAATAATGAAAGTCAGTAATTCAATCGGCTGCAATGAATAAATAATTTTATTGATTTCACCAGAATAACGTTTTATTACGGCAAGCAGATAGTGTGAATGGAATTCTGCTTTATTCGATTAATTACATTGCAGATAAAGCTTTTATTTTCCATCTAGACACGCGATTAAATTGTAAATGCGTAATCATTTCCGTTTCAATTAATGAAAAGAAATAGACGCTTTTGAATACTGTTTTACAACTATGCAATAACGTGGAAAATAAAGAGAATATTGCGCATTCGGCCACTATTAGCACCTCTAGTAGGCTCCTTTTGTTTCGGCGCCTCCTCAGGCGCTACGAAAAACTGGCCTTTCCACCTTATAATACGCCAGACGACTCGAAAATTGAAATCTAAATATCGACGTCGCCGCGGCGCAAACAAACACGAGGAACCTCTGCGAGGAGAAGACTACTTTGCAGAGAGTAAGCGGAGGAGACGATGGAGGAGTGTAGATGGCAGTGGTTTGACGGCAAATATTTACAAGAGACCACGGGGCGGTTACACGGACTGCGATCCGTCGACTGTCCCGCTCCTTGGAGCGCACTTTTGGTTACATACGTGACGGCATGCGTGCGCCGGACGGTAAGCACACACCTCGGGCTTTTTTCCTCGAGCGACGAGCCTCGCAACCGAATCCTCCTCCGGCTGTTTGCTTTGATAATACAAGATCCGCCTGGCCCGGAATTATTAATGCGTCGGCGCGCCCGGCTGCTCATCAGCCTCATCGAGATTCTGCTTCTAGACTCGCTCTCGCTTTTCGCGCGCTAATTCAGCCCGGTCGAAAACTTTATTTAGGCAAACCCTTTGGCTAATGTAAAAATAATCCCGGGGCCCGGCAAAGTACTTGGGACGGCGAAATTTCATTGGGAGGGAATCCAAAAGCACGGGCAAAGTCTCCGCCTCTCGTCTCGGAACGTTCAAACATCGCCCGGCCGTGACATTCCCGAAGTTCAGTGGCGCAGCTCCGTCGCCGCCGATCCTCAGTCGAATCGTCGCGTTCGCAGTTCGGACGAGCACGACTACTCGGTTTGGCAAACTTTCTTTGCCCCCTCCCGGTGGCCGCGAGCAAGCGAACGCTCCACCTGTCGTGTCTTGTGAGCGCGCCGCCAACTACTCCCGGACTTTTCGCCGCGTATTTGTGCGGCTGCCGCGCTGCAACCGCGAAAAACTTTTGCTTGCTTGCTTGCTTGCTTGCTTGCTTGCGAGCGCTGTATTTTCGGAAGCGATTGTTGCTCCCGGGAGAACTCGTATATACGCCTGGAGCCGATTCGGCTCCTCGAAATGAAAATCATTTTCCTCGACGGAGATTCATCTTCTCCTCGAAACGAGCGCAAGTGCGCTGCTCCCTTTCTCGCTGAAAAGGAAGGAGAGTGGCTAAAGTGCCGTCGGGAGAAAATGGACTCTTTTCCTTTTCTTCGCAATGGGAGAAGGCAAGAAAGAAAGAACTCGCGTGATTTCGGAGCGAGAAGAAAAGGCTTGGATAGTCGCGGGCGCCTGGCCTACTTTAGGCCGGAGTAGCCCATTAAGGCAGCCGGCGAGTTTCCCCGAAGAGAGAAATCGCTACTAGGTAGCTCGAAATTCTAATTTTCTTCCCCTTATGCACTCTTTGTATCGTTCTTTTCCTCCTTTCCCAACTTATCAACTGCATCAAGTTTGCTCGGCGAATCGTTTGAAAGCTGCGGCCTTCGGAAATTCGCAGTAACGAACTTGGCCATTTCGTGCCGTAGGCGCGCCGGAGCTTGCAGCTCGATGCCGCGTTTCCTTCTTCAAATGTGAATTTCGTTCCCTCGCGCGCGAATAACGCTGATGTGCCTTTCGCGGCGAACTTTCCCCAAGAAGAAAATAATGAAAGAAAACGGCGGCGCGGCGCAACTCGGATATTACGCTTTTGCATAATTCAACAATTTTTTTTTTTTTTTTCAGCACTTTCGAAAGAAAATAAAAGGGTCGATTTTACCTCGCGCGGAAAACTGCGTCTTGGGCCCCGTAAACAAGGCGACCTTATTTGTTCACGGCGGCGCAAAAGCAGGTTAGGCTAACGCTCGCGAGCGCAGGATGATTTAAGCCAGCTCTCTTGTTAAATTGCCGCCGCCGAGTTTCGAAAGAGACGTTTAGAAGGCGAAAAAGGGGGGAAGGGTAGCCGCGCGCTCTCCTCCTCCTCTTTGCAGAATCGTCGAACGCAATTTAACGCCATTAGAGAGAGAGAGAGAGCCGCCGTATATTTCTGGCGCGGATTAACCTCGCCGGCTGTAGAGGCGCGAAAGAAACTGCCGCGAGTCTGTGATTAGGACGGCAGACCGCGGCGGCGGCAATAATTGCGATTCGCACCTTTAATAATACAATAATTACAAGGGGGAGATGCGCGCCGGGTTGCTTATTTATGCTAATCTCCCCGCGCGGTATCTTAAATGGGGATCGCGGGCTCGTGTACGTATCTGCCGCACTTTTTGCTTCTTATTCGGCCTCTATCTCGATCGCAGCTACGCGGAAAACATTCCAGGTGCCCAGACGTTTTTTGTCAATCCTTTTTTAAACAGATCGAAAACACCTTACCCGCCGATGACTAACTAGCTTATTCAGTTTGGGCGTTCGAGGCAATACTTCGAATCGGCGGGCTATCACCGTGAATGAAGGCAAGCGTCTTGCCAGCCGCAGCGCCGCACAGCGCGACAGTATAATCAAGCTCGAGAAAAGTCGTGCAGGAATGCCGCTTGCGCGCAGAGCAATGCAATTTTCCAAAGGAACCTCGACAAAGGTTCCGCGTTTCAGCCGTAAATCTCGAGTCTCATTTTTGCCGCAGCCCGAAAGCATTATTCAATCCGTTTGGTCCCCGGTGGCGGTCCGCTCGTATATACATAAGACGCGGCGAATATTGTCCAGGCGTAACGCGCGCCCGGGAGCCGAGGGGATACGGAGCTCCGCAGCTGCCGGACTGCGAGCGCTAAATTGTCTATTTACATAATGCCGGCGTAATTAAGACGTAAGCTAGCCGAGAGCTGCCGTGCTCCCCGGCTCCTCTGTGCACGCTGTATGCGCGCGGCATTGCAGCCGCTGTCTCTGTTTGCTATAAAGCTCTCCGCGCTCGCCGGAAATCGAGTTGGGCTATTTTGCAGCGGGAAATTACCCTAATTAGGATCGCTTCTTCCTCCCCGAGAGAATGTATTTAGATGAAAATTAAATTCGATATTAGATTAATATACCATGAGCTTTGGTGGAACTGCAACGAAATTATATTTAAAACGCCGCCAGTAAATATATGTTCCGGTTAGCCTTCTAATTTAGTGGGCCCGATTCCGCGAACGAGTCGCAGTCAATTATCGGGGCGATAAAAAAGTAAGCGGGCGAGCGTCGTAAAACTGAAAGAGATCGGCGTAAAACTCGGGCAGGAGGAGGAAGGCAATAATCAGGGGCCTCCCCGCGCGGCCCGGTAAAAGGCATAATTTCAATTTGGCAAAGGTGTGTCAGTGGTCCCGGAGCCGAACGAAGCCAGCGAGGATTGACTCGTTAGGGCATCGAGAACCTCGGTGATTTACGGCCTGTGTCTCCCCCTCCTCGGCCTCGCGTGTGCCGCGTGCACTTTTACGAGAGAGAGAGAGAGAGAGAGAGAGAGAGAGAGCGAGAAGCAGCGGTAAACGCGCCTCTCGCGATTTCGGGCTGCGATGGTCAGCGGCCGCACGCCAAAGGGGCCCTAGACTCGGAAGTATCCCACGCTGCGCGGAGCACGCAAGCGACTCGGTGCGGAGGCGCCGATCCAGCGCGGGGGGACAGAGAAATAAAGGCCCGAGCACAATCGCCCCTGTAACCGTAGAAGCTGCCCGTGCAACCTATTCAATGCGAGGACAACCTTGCCGATGGAAATATGAAAAGGATAGACGCTTCGGAGAAACGTTCCTCGGCTTTCCAAACCAGTTCCGGGCGAGTTCTAATAATTATTATTGCCTTTTATGAAATAGCTGAATTTTCGAGGAGACAACTTTTTGCGCCAGTTCGAGCGAGAGAAAGCAATAATATGGTTCGAGCGCAGCCTTAATCCGCGGGAAGAATACCAGACGGAGAGATAAAAGGTGGAGCGGCGAAGGTGTACGTGTGCGCGCGTGCGATATTCGCGTGTGCATCTCCTCTCTCTCTCTCTCTCTCTTTCTTGGAGCGTACAAAGCGCGCTCGCGGCATCTAAGAAAAGGGACGCTGGGGATATTAATGGCGAGCTCACGCTGGACTGTTTGCACCGGGCACGACATTTTAATCTTTGTCAGCCGCGGAGCGTATCGTGAAAGCCGGCCGCGCCGAGAGCCGAGAGCCAGAGCTACCCGGCGGCAGGCGAATAAAACTACGCGCCTAATAGAAAAGGAGAAAGGAGGAAGGTGACGGGGAGGGGGGGCGCTCTTTTCGTTTTTTTTCGCTGCTCCACGTACATTAATATGCATATTAGCGGGAAATTAATTACGCTCCAGATTGCAGCAGGCGCGATTATTATTTTCCGAGCGGCGCTTGTGCACACGTATGCATACCTTTTTCTTCTTGCCTCTCTCCGAGGCGCGTTTAATTCAATCATTCGACGCGATAGAATCGCCGTTCTTTTTTTTTTCTGTTTATTTCTCGAGGATCTCCGCACTCTTTAAACAGAAGTAAAAAAATTGAAAGAGTTTATTATTCCAGGGTCCTCGGCGTCGCCGCCAGTAAACCGAGCCATCGGGTTGATTATTTTTTTTTTGTTTAGCCGAAACGACAATGCTAAAAAGACGCTCGTAAAAATGCCCCCGAAACATCAACTTCCGCGGCGCGATAACTCGAGCGACTCCCCCTCCCCTTCTGGGCCGTTAGCGTGACAAAGACCCTGTCGCCATAGTTAATTACGACGGAGAGCAGAGTCCGAGGAGCGATAATTGGGTACATGCCGATGTCGTTCGAAAATAACAGGATGCGAATAGCTGCGCGTCTCTCCGCGCGCATATCGCGCGCTCTCCTCTTTCTCGTTCGCGGCGCCGAATACACGGCTGCGTCTTGCCGCGCGGGTATACTTTATTTGTAACGCGCAAATATTTATGCCCGTACTTAGGGGTATTAATGCGCGCGAATTTTCAGCTGCGGGATGACTTTCGCAACTATATGTATGCGCTTCTTCGATCTTGCAGTGCGAGAGCTCTGCTCCGCGTTGGAGAAAATCTCGCGCGATTTATGGCTGTTCACTGCTAACTTATGAGAATGCCAGACGATTGTCTATTAAAGCCTCTCTTGCGGCAGAAAAGTGGATACCAATCATTTGTAATTTCAATCGTGCTTTTCATTTAAAAATAATAATAAATCGACTGCAGCTGCGGCTCGGGAAAATTCGAGCAAAGGACCGACCTACAGGTACCTACCGAAAACGAAAAATAAGTAAAGGAACGGGACAGCAAGCTTTTTCGCCTACAGGTAGGCAGTCGAGCAGTCCCGCTTGGAGAGAACATGCAAGCCTATAGAGGCGATAAAAGAAAGCCGCGAGCTCGGGATTCGCCAGCGGTGGCTGCTCACGCGAGTCCTCCCGCGCACTCGTTATCGCCGCCGCCGCACGCACGCGGCGCCGTTTAATCGGCGCCAAGCGGCTTGTACGGAATTATACGTGTGCTCGCGCGCGTAACGAGCCCATGCGGAAATTTTCCGATTGCATGGAGACGCCTCGAGATTAGGTTTGCTAGCTTTGACACCGTGTACTTTTATACGCGGCGCAGGGGTCAGTAAGGCATTGGATCGGTCGGGGCCACTCGCCAAGACGATAAGCCGAGCGCGCGAGGATTGTTGTTATGAAAATAAACCGCGCGCACTCGGCAATCCGTCGATACGCTGGAAACACCTTGTACAGGAAATTTACTCGAGTTTCTCGTGTCGATCGATAAGGTCTTCGTTACCGGCGGCTCGGCAGGACTGAGTAAACTCGTTTATCCGTCGCGCTCCGCGCCGGCCTTTCTTTCGGCTTCGTAATCAACGAATGTGCATCGGGCGCACGCGATCTCTCGATCAGCTTGATAGTTCGCTGCAAAGTTTTGTATTAAATAAACGATGTTATCAATCAGTTTGTTGAGCGAGCCTTTCCACGATCGAATTCTAAATAATATGTATATAAAAGCAGAGAGGAAAAGAGGGGGAGCGCCGATGCAGGCCGAAATCCGGAAGCTCAATAGACGCGGAGAAAATTAGAGACGCGTGCCGGGATTTATACGGAGGCTGAACCTAGAGCTTCGATCCAGGCGAATGCGATTTTTATTACTTGAGAATGATCCGCCGAGGGACGCATGTACAGGCGCACGTGGTCGAAGGTCGGCAAGAAAAATCAGTTGGCAATACGAGGGCGAGTGTACGCCTTGCTTTGACGTTCGGAATCCCCATGAATAACAGCGGCGGAACGACGGAAAAGCCGAGATTCGCCCCCTCCGTGAGAGACAATGGGCCGCTCTCTCACACTCGATAGAAAGAGAGACTCGGGACGCGTCGATATAAATTAGCGGGGTCACACCCCGCACGGGGGGGTCGTCGGCCCGCAAAGTAGCTGCGACGGATGAAAGCAAGCGCATCCCGCAGCCCTAATTCAATCTTGACTCTTTCGCCGCCGTAAAGCGCCAGCCCCGCCCGCGCACGGCGCATTAGGCTCCTGCGGGGATTATTATATTATTCTACTCGCTTTCGAGGAGCCTTTTCGCGTTTGTCGGTAAACTGAATAAGCTCGGTGAATTCGGCAATATTTGCGCATCCATCGCGGAAGAGCTGGAAGCCGAGCAGTTTGCTCACGACTAGAGTTGAAGGCTCGCACGCACACACCTATGAGAAAATAGAGGGCGCGCTCGTAATATCCACTCGAGAATGCGTCACCCGCTGGTGAAAGACCGGACAATCATCCATATGTTGGCCCGGCGCCATATGCGAGCGAGCTCGTGGCTCGATCCCTATTATAGTGCCATTGCACGAATTGCGTTAATTGAATATACGCGGTAAACTGCCAACTAAGAGACTGTAATCGCCGCCGGAATGACACGTTTCATATCAACCTGCCCCTTTTTCACCGGTTTTCTTTGTTGCGCGTTAATACGATTCTCGATGGATATTATCGGCTGCGTGGGCGGCCACAATGCGCTATAGAATTTCATGGGGCTTTCCGTTTTTTGGATGCTGCTGCGGCATAATGAAGACCAAGTGAATCGTCAGTTTTATTCACGTAGAAATTTTTCGATTAAGCGTGAAATTAAGGGCTGCGCTTAAAGCCAAAACCTGCAGAGTGAAATTCGGCCCGCGGAAGCAGAGAAAAATAAACGCAGACGAAACGGATATCCCGAAAATACATGCCGCGACGATAAGTGAACAGGACAGTTATAGAGGATCGCTTCATCCGACGCTGATACCGCGTGTAATGAGAGACAGGCACAGCTGCCCTCGAACGAAGAGAAACGAGTGCCGGCGAAATCCGCGCGCAGTCTGCGCCGTGAGTCGATACTCCAAATATAACTCCCGAGGACTACCCCCCTCTTCCCCCGCCGAGTGAGAAGAGAGACGAGCCACCCAAAGATAGAAGAAGCAAGCGCGAGGACAGGGAAAAAGAGAGGAGCTCGTGAATGAATCCGAGCTCGTGCAACTGAAAAATCGACAAGAGCGTAAACTCGAGGCGCACAAAAGAGAGAAGGGCAGCGAGCAAGCAAGCAAGCCTCACAAAAGGAGCGGCTCTCTCCGTTTGCAGCTTTCGTGGATTCTTTTCTGACGCGCCTCGCCGTGCAGCGCAAGAAAAAAAGCTGAGAGGAGCGACTTATTTATTGCTCGCGTTAGGGATGAGAGGCCGGCTCTGTCTCCGCGGACGCATGCGCCACTGAGATATCGCCGACACGCGCTCGCGACAACTTCATTATGGAAAGAGAGGCTTTTAGGCTTTCAGACGCGACCGCCGGCATTTTTATATACATCATCTCCGCGCTGATTTTCCACGCTGCCCGGAAAATAAAGATCCCCTTTAATCCCCTCCGGGGGGAGATGAGAGACAGTCTGCCGTGCTTTGCGTCCCATTAGTGCACGCAATTGCCAGCTGCCTGACGCCGCGCAATGCCACGCCGAGCCTGCCTGCCCTTTTTTACCCCCGCGAGAAACAATTGTTTCCGAAATTGAGCCAAGATGAGTGCGGAGTGTCGATAGCCGAGTTTTATTCTCTGTCGCGTAGTCGTTCTGCCGATTCAGTGCTCCCGCGTACTCGATGTCCTGTGCGAAAATAAACTTTTTTCTTCGGCATTTTTTCATGAAATGTCGAATTTAAAGTTTCGGCGCTGTTGTAGGCAACAGGTTTTGCTCGGTTTATCGATTGCAAGGACGAGTAAACCTATCGAAATGCAGTCAAAGGGAAATTGTATTTTACGGTACGATTCCGTTTTTTTATTAATTAAAAATATCTATATTTGAGTTGGTTCGAAAAAGATTTAAAAATAAGAAAAAAAAACTGCTATCTCCGGCTGTTAGCTGGCAATTAATACATTTTTTTTCTTAATTGAAAAGAAGATACGAACAAGTACAAGCTAAATCTCCTTCAGCAGATACCGTTAATTTCCGAAATTGGCAAATAATCCACTTAAAAGATTATTTTCGTGAGCAGCGTTTAATCAGGGGAACGAATAAAAATGATATAGAGAACGAAGCAAGAAGAAGCTGAGTGATATAATCGAGCGGCAGCTCAGAGAGCCGCTTCTCCCGATAAGCGTCTTATCGGAAGCAACATATTAAGGGAATTACCTTGAAATTCAGCAATGGGTCCATTAGGCGAGCGAGGAAATGCCTCGCGATCTCCCTTCTTCCTTCTCTTCTCCGTGACCTTGTTTGCTCCTTTGAGGGAGAGAGACGCGTCGGAGGCGCCCGCTTGCCAATTTATTGCCCCCGGCGATTATCCAAACGCGTAAATTCAATGAACGTTCAATAAACGATATTCGATAATCTAAATGCGCTCTCTCGACGTCCTTTCGCCGCTCGCTCTGTTTGCTTTATTCGGTCGGCCCGACTTTTAAAAGCCATTGCATGTTTCGCCTCGACGCACCGTCCTCGGGGACAATTTTTTTTTTTTTTTTTTTTGTTTTCGTCGCGTGGAATTTCAACGGCTAAAAAGATTTTCCAAGTTTCTGCGGTTTCTGGAGCGGCACGGAGCCCGATCGATTAATCACTCGACTCTCTCTCTCGTCGCCATCTTTTTTCCGATGCTCGTTAAGGTGTCGCTCGATTTTCTCGAATTTTAATCATCTCGGCCGCTACCGCGGACATTGAAAAAGTCCGGGGCTCGCGATAGCGTCAACATCTTCCGCGCTTATCGTATTACGCGGCGAAAGCCACCGTGAAAAGCCGGTAGCGCCACCTCGATTGATCACAATCGCCGAGAAATTCTAATTAGACGACTTTTTCGCGCGGGCTGCCGCGCGTTTTTTTTTTTTTTTCTTCTCTCTCGCCGCGACGACTATATTTAACTTTCCACTTTGATTACAAGCGCGGCTTTATTTTTATAAGCATGAATCACACTTTATGAGCGAATAGATAATTGCAAAATCGCGAGTAAGTTATTGCGGAAGGATTTTAAAAATATATTGATTGTTGGCGCGCAACGTCGCCTACGTTAATACTCCCTCTCGCTTCTCGGCGGGCGGCGCATTTTTAACGATCATCGCCGCGGCTCTTCGGCGAACGGGGGCGAAAATAGAACGCGAGAAAAAAAGTCGCGATCGCGAATTCCGCGCCGGCTTTTTTCGGGCCCCCGCGCGGCAAGGCAGTTGTCGTCGGCCGCGCTCGGCTTCGCGCTCGATTTCGAACCTTTGATTTATAAGGATCGATGCCACATGGCGAAACGGATTTAAATAAACTTTGTTGTGAGCGGCGCGGACGCGAAACGAGTTTGACGGATTTTAGTAAAGTTTAGTGCGTGCAGCTGACAAACGGATAGATTCTGGTTATTGATTTAGAGTGCTGTAAATATAAAGTGCGTTAAAGATTAATATTTTGAAAGGCTGCTTTACGGGATTTTTCTTGTTTTTCTTATATAATCTCTTGCACGATATGGCGCGTAAATAATCTCAAAATATAAGCAATACGTTCGAAAGTTTACGGATTCATAAACTATCGGATTATAAAATATTGATATAAATAGTAATCGCTATGCTTATTTTTTTTTTTTTTTTTTTGCGAAATAAGCTTACTGCATCCTCAATTTAGTAAAGTTCAATTAGGAATTCCCTCCTCTTTGATAAGCTGCATTAAACGCCATTAAGTTTAACGCGAATAATCGGCCCATTCTGTCGGGGCTTTTTTCGCGGCGTCATAATAAGGCGCTTAATTATAAACGCGCCGAAAACTAGCGCGGCTCCTTTAATGAGGGAATCGCCGCTTGGCGATCGGCGTAATTGAATCATAAAATGCCCGGGCAATTTCAATCATTCACGAGCTGGTGCCTCGTAAATACGAAGCCGGGCTATTTTTGCCCAAGCCTCTGTCGGTCGACTTTTAATGCAGATCGCGTCGATCGATGAAGGAAAAGCGGCGGCGATTTTCGCGGGCTGCACCGGCGGCCGCGCCCGGCTACTTTTTAATTAAAAGCTATAAATCGGGTTTTATAACGTTCCGCGCGCGCCTTTTTTTTTCGAGATCGCGAGCGCGCTTTTAATGACTCGGATCACCCGGACGCGCCGCGGAGGTATGATATACGCGCGGAGGCCGCGCAGATGTCGCCCGATAAATCAGGCAGGCATTGCTGGTATGCAAATATCCGGCGCCCCGATCCGCCGATGACGTTCAGGCTGCCGTCTTCTCCTCCTTTTTTTCTTCTTTTTTTTTTCCTGGGCATTTTCGCTCGCTTCTTCGTATTCTTTGGAAATTTTGTAACCGCGCTCTGTTTGTGCTTCGGCCCGTTAAATTGTTTGGAAAACAAGCGACTCGAGAACTTTATAACCTGCCCTCGTAAACTATCGCCTTAAGGCTGTCTTCTTTGGCAAGCGGTAAACGTCGCAAATTTCATTTTCTTCGTTAAAGAGACGAGGATACAATCTGCAAATTACGCAACTTTCATAGCTTTCATTTCAGAACCGACTGCTTTCTCAATTCTGTCACTTTGTATAACGCGCTAATAATTTTCCGGTCACTTTTCCGACGTCTGTCTCTATTTCCTTCGGACCGCTCAAAATGTTATTTCGTCCCGACTTATCTTTTTGCGCTGCAGGTAATAACCGCGACGACCGCCGCCAGTTCGTTCCCAGGCACGCGCGTTCGATCTTTGCTTTTATTACCGATCAAACGAACGCCAAGTATCGGACAGTAATGGCCACCTCTTAGTTGCGTTAACGACGCGTTTAAAGCGACTTTTAATGCAGCTGCGACACCGAAGAGATACAGTTTGCTGGACGTACGGCCTAACGCCAGCGCGCGCTTCAATTCCGCATGCAACGAAATTTAGCTAAAACCAGGACGCAATCACTCGGATCTTATCCAAGTGATTTATTGTGCACATTACGTTCGCCGACGCGTTTTTCAATCAAGCGAACCAGGCGGCTCCTCTAAATTACAATGAGAATAGGAGGAAAAGCCGTAATAAGAAATAGAAATCTATATCCATCAGGCTACCTCTGGCGAGAGAGACAGGTCGATAATCTCGATAGCTCGAGCTAACTCCCGCCATTTAAATGGGCGGCGACGTCTGACCAACTCCGTCACGTAACAATGTACCTGCGCCTTGATAATTCCCGCGCACTGTTGCGCCTCTCGCTCTCGCGCTTGGAACTGGAAATCCAGGACCTGACCCCGCCGCAGTAAGAACTTGTTGCAGCTCCGCTCGCGCTTCTTTGCAAGCGCGAGTGGAGCCGGCTTTCTTATTTCGTATTTTGTCATTCGCCACGACGAAAAGTAAATCAGGATTAAACAGCGAAAGGCTGCTGTAATCTGTCCAAACTCAAAGTCCAACGCGATAAATAGTGATTAGCCGGTTAAAGAGCGCGGCAGGCGAGGAGCTCGCCAGCTTACACGAGCTCGCTCGGAAAATATTTAGCGAGCCATCATTTTTCCATCAAGCCCCGACGCGGCCGGCTCTTACATGCGCATCTCGCCGCGGTTGACGCACACAGTGCCCCCGCTTCCATCTTCATTTGTCTTGCGCACTTGTCTGGCTGCTGTCTGTCCATCTTTGTTCCTCGTTACGGCCTCCCATTCATTTTAATTACGCCCGCAGACCCGCGCTCCCTCCTCTCGCTCTCAAGCACACACGCCTGCTTACTGCGCATAATACACCCTCGCACCCTCCTCGGAAGCGTTCCGCGAGCATTCCTCCTTCGCGCCTTTGCTGCTACTTGCCAAACTCGAGCGCGACGCTCCGCATGCTTGAGAGATTTAAGCGAGCCGAGTATTCCGGGGCAAGGTTGGACAGAAATCCAAAAAAAAAAGCTCTGATTTTTTTAATTGTTCTATAGAAACGGAATTTGAAGCAACAATGCAATTTTACCGCTGCCGAGATTAAAAGTTCAGCCAGCTCGTTTAAAATTGAATTTCAGTATCCGTTTCGGTTAAAGCGAACATGCGTGTACGAGGTGTTGTTATACTTGGCGCGCATTCCACGAGCCCTCCTCTCTGTCTTCGTTATTCCCCATTAAGAGGGGCATGCGCCTAAATATTTCAGGACGCAACACCGAGCTGCTGCTGCTGCTGCTGCTGTTTTTGCTCTCCCGTAGGCTCGGAATCTCGAAGCATTTGAAATTTTCACGTACCTCGCCGGATTAATTTCTCGAATATTGCACGCAGGGTTCGTTATAAAAATCTGCATTCCCCGGAATCCGGGGCGGATTTATTATGGAAAAATTGTTTATAAGGTAAGCCAAGAAAGCTGCTTATCCGCGCTTTTGTATATTCATTCGGCAGCGAGCGTAAGCTCCTTCCTCTAACAATATCACTGCTCGTATTTCGCATTCAGCGCGGTAGGAAAGTTCGAGCGAGGCCGCGCGCTTAATAATTTAGGCATCCCGCATAAAATCGAGCAAGTTGGCCTGGTCGGCGCCGGATGCACATCCAAGGATGCCTCCTTCGGCTAATTAGGCGCGAGACTTTAACGCGAGCACTTTATCGAGCGCGGAGGCATTATATACCCCCCTCCCCAGCAGCTATATATACGCGCATGCGTACGGCCCCGAGTGCGTAGGTGCATTGTCTTAGGCGCAAGTTTCGCCAGGCCGAGCTTTTCCAGCTTCTCCCCCGCGGCAGCCGTGAATTTAATCAACGTAATTTTCCAGCCACGCCTCCGGTACTACCTGCGGAGTCTGGTACGTGCGCCTCCCTCGGAGCCGCTATATAAGAGAGTCTGGAGACTCGAGGAGAGGAGAAGCTGGCGATATCGCGGCTCTTTCCGCTCCCACCGCGAGAGCTAATATGCGGGGGATGAGTGCGGAACGGATCGAGAGAGGAAGAGAGAGAGAGAGAAGAGCCGAGCAGAGCTGCTCGTAGATTGGGGAAGATTAGAAAAGGGAAAGTGAGAGCTCGAGTCGAGGAGGGAATCAAGTTGTAAAAAGAAACGTAACTGTAATGTGAAAACTTTTTCCGACGAGGAATATAAGCAATTGCCGCGGAGCGCCCCGACATCGTTCAAAAAATTTATCATTCCTGGGTTATAAACAAAAATCTGAATTTTAAATCGGCTTATTCAATCTTTCGAAACGGGAAGCTTTTTCACGGGTAATTGCAGCAGTAAATTGAGAAAATTTTTCTCCGTCTACAAATGTAAAGAAGAGAATTTCAGGCTTGCATTTTAATCGCAATACCGGCGCGATGAAATTCTCTCTAGGTACTCTCGGAACGAATTAATTATCCTCATTTGCAAGCCTCAGTCGCTACATCCTCATTGCGAAGCCTCCTTCCGAATCTCGTTCCTGTATCTTTTCACTTCTAATCACTTTTTCTTCTCTGCTTCATTTAATTTGTTTATTATGTTTTTTCCCTTACTTCGTTATAAGCACGGCTTTCCCGAATACAAATAATGCTTCATTTGAATCTGTTACTCGAAAAAAACATGCATTCCGGTTTATTTTAAATTAATTTACGATTTTCGCTTGCAATAATAATAATTCATAATGCAAAACTGAAAAAGAACTCGAGTTAGACTATCTTCCTCGGCTATTCAGTGCTCCCTCTTTTCTTTGAAACAGTGACATCTTGATTTATTTAGACTTACCTGATGAAATTCTATAACCCTCTCTCTTCTTTTCCCTCGAGAAAATAATTCAAGATAGCTTGAAAAACGAGCTTTTTATACTTTATTATTGTTTAATTAGAAAGTGCGCGAATTTCCCCCCTCAATCTACATCCGGTTCTTTTTTTGCGTGCTTGCGTCAGCCGTACCCGCCCTTAATATTAAAAGATAACGTATTTTATGATTTTTCTGCTTTTACCTTCTTTTACTTTGTGGGGAAAATAAGTCGATTCGCTGCCGTTTGAGAAGAAATGTTTCTCGTGGTTAATTAATTGTTTTAAGAACAGAACCTTATGAATGGGTTTTAAAGAGTATTTTAAAAACATTACCATATGTTTTAAAATTCATTCTAGTTTTAATGTTTTGCAACTTTTTCTGTTTCAGGTAAGAAACGTAGCATGCTTTCGTGGATGTGGATGGAAAAAATCGTGTTTCGTAAGCACCATACTATGAAATATTAGCTCAAAACAGTACTTGTAAATAATAACAATATAAAAAGTTCCCTCCCACCTGATCACCGGAATTGGAAAAGGAGTTCTCCGGATTACAAGAGCGACGGCTTACGGCTACCGAACGACGAGTACCCGAGCAAGCAATATACTCAGTCGTTGCAACAGGAGCCAATAAACGGCGGCGGCGGCGGCAGTAGTTTCTGCCTCGAAAATCCGGCGTAGCTGCATCCGCCGGCTCTAAGTAGTATTAAGACGCGAGTAACGAGCTGGTCCTTTCGCGGTTGCGGATTTTGATGTAAACGCGCTTTAAACTAAGCAGCAGTCGGGCTTTAGCCCGGCCGCGATAGAAGGCGCAGAATGCCTGCTGCCTCCTCGGGATTAGTGCCCAAGATCGGCTCCGTCCTCAAGCTCTCCTTTAGCCCGAGATGCGCCTTTGTGCAGCCCCAAGCCGGCTTTCGAGGACGCGGCGGCACTGGCCCCGGACCTTTAGTGCCGCGGTTAACGCAGAACGGCGCATTTGAATTTACTACGTTCGCGTCGCTGCGCCGTCGCTCGTTCCGCTCATTCCCTTCGACCTTGTGATTAACGTTAATTGAATCTGCTTTATCGTCGCGCTTCATTTATTTAAGTCTTTATCAAACACCCGAGGATTATCGACGAGAATTAAACAGCGCTCTTTAATCAAGTGCCCCTGGCGTTTAATTTTAAATAAGCGCTCGAAGAAAGCAGTAAATCGGGGCTTTTACGATTCGCTCCGCAGTTCATCACGAGAAGCCGCTAATTTGTTCTCCAAAACGACGTTCAAATAAAAGCAGCCAGAGTCGAGCTAGGTATTCGAAAAAAGTCCTCTAAATTGGTGGAGATTTATAATTACGTCAACTCGGCGCAGCTGTCTATTTTAAAGTAAAGACTAATGACTCGTTTCCACGCTTATTTATAAACTGCGCAGCCCCGTCCGGTGCACCGCGGCGATAATCCTCCTTTTTTCGGCGAGCACTGTAAGATCCAGGATGTTTACCCAGTCAAGTGATGCTCGGGGCGTCGTTACTAATCTGATCGTACGCGCAAGTGACCCGATGCTTCGTCCCTCGAGCTCCCTGCGTCAAAATCAAAATACTCCATAAAGTCGCGGCGCAGCTGACGGAATTCGGCCGATAGCTACTTGCATAAGTATAAACAAGCAAGAAACGTTCTCCCTTTCGAGGCCCTGCCCCGGCGACGTGACTAATACGCGCGGCTCGGGATGTATCGTGATTGCTGCACCGAGCTTATACGAGAACCGGAAGTGACGGCGCAGACCTTTTTTACCTACTTCTCCGCTGCTGCTGCTGCTGCTGCTGCCGCGAGAGAGAGAGACGCAAGTCGCGCGGCGACACTTCAAAGAACGTCGTGGATCGACGCGCTTTTTGCGGAGCGGGGACGAGCCGCGAGTGCAGTTTGCCGTCTCTTTTACGCGAAACTCTCTCGCTCTATCTCGGGCGGAGAAAATCTTTGACGTTTCAGTTAGCTCGTCAGGTTTCGGCCACGAAAATAGATCGCTTATTGCTTTCTGCTGCTGCGTCGCTATTTCAACGCGCGCTTCGCTTGTCCTGCTCGTAAGGCAATTTTATCATTAATGCTTGTAAATTCGCCGAAACTCTTGAATTTCATAAACACGAGGCTATAGCAGCAAGAGCCGCACTTGTGAATTCCGCGCGCGGCGAGCTCGAAGCGCAATAAACATAACGAAACTACCTTTAATCGCGGCTATCCGTTTCGAACTTTCTCCGCTCGCGTTTTCCTCTCTTTCGGGTGCAAAAAGTCGCGGGAGAGGATTTTTGGCACGAGCGGCCGCCTCGCAAAGAGATTAAATCGTATACTAGCAGCCGGCAGTGCGCGCGCATTTCTCCCGGAGCTAAAGATGTACCGCGGCTTAAGTAAACACGCCTGTTTGCTCAATGGACGCGCCGTGTGTTTGCCTTTTGTTATCGGCTATTTTGATCTGGCTAAAGGGTTTTCGGCCTTACGAGGCTTCCCCGAGCCGCTACCTCCATAAGAACTCAATTTCGCCGCGCGATACTCTACCGCCCGCGAGAATTAGCAATAACCCCGTAATCCTACGCAAACAAACAGTAAGCTTTTACAAGCCGTTTTCCCAGTCATTTAGTATTTCAGCCCCAGCTGATGGAAATCACAATATTTTAGGAGTATTTTAAACAGTCAAATAAATAGCTGCCTTCTATCCTTTGAAACCCGCGTATCTACTTCTTGAGAAATGAAAAAGTGCCATAAAATTGGTGCCATAAATTTGACCTTTTCTAGAATAGTAGAAAAATTGACTAGCGGTCCGCATTCTGACAAGCTCGGTGGTCCGCGTAATCGGTCATGCCGAAAGGAAGAAAGGACAGTGAGTCGTTTGCGTTTGAAAGAAAAAAAAAAAAAAAACCTAAGCGAGATGAGAAGCAGCATAGTACTCGAAAAGGCATTTCGGAAAGTGGCCAGTTTTCGGCTTATCCCTTGAAATATGACGGGCGGAGCGTCACGTGAGCGCGCGCGTGCAGCATATATAGATATATATACTAGGAAACCTCGAAACTCGAGACAACCGGTGCAGCATAGCCGGGGGCCCGACCGGGTCCCCTGTAAAAACACGCGGAAGAATGGTCGCCAGTTGTTCCCGTCCCTCCTCAAAGTTTTTATCTCGCGCGCGCCCGTTTTTTTTTTGTTCCCCTCTTTTTTTCTACCCGCACACTGCTCGCTTCTTTCGCCGGCTCGAGCTTTTGCACGCTCCGCTGTGTTAATACGGGATTCCTGGGCACCACCTCGCGCCTCCAAACTGATGGAACGACTGCGCTTTCTCTGACTTGTTGCTTTTCCGAAAAGCGGCCTTTGTTGCGATTGTTGGGAAATCGAAAGAATTTTAGTTACGAGAATTACGTTTAATGTGCGTTTAATTAATTGCGACCGTAAAAAATTACATTATGCTTGATGCTTTATTTAGGCGTGGTACAAAAATTTCTATTTACAATGATGAAATATTAAATTACAATTTCTTTTTTCTGTACAGTGCATCGAGTCTCCGCAAAATAAATTCTTTTCTTTCTCTTTCACGAAGATTGGCAGCTAATTTATCAAACTGATCAATATTATTTACAGTTTGCGCATTACTTTTCTCTCTTTGGATGTACCTTTTCTTCAAGTAATGAAACGGAAATCCATCCAGAATTTCCTCGTTATCCTCTTTTTGATAAATTTCGTCGATGGGTTCTTCCCCGCTTTCACGAAGATTCACGTCCAGGAGTGCACGACGTGCTTCCTGACGTATTCCACTGTCGTAACATTGAACCGCCACGGCAATCGCAAGGATACTAAACCAAACACAGAAATAAGCAACGGCTTTAATTAGGAAAAAGTACTTTCTTAATATACTGGTGAAACTCACATGATTGAATATTTAAACATGGTAATATTTTCACTCGAGACTCGCGCAAGCAATGGAGCTGCGAGGGCCTGGTGCCCCATATTTATATTCGTCAGTATCAGAACGGTCACTAATGCCTGCTTGTGGGCGTCTCTCGATAACGACATTATCTTTACAAAAAAGAACTGTCAATAAATTCCCTTGACGATTGGAACTTTGGAGTTTATTTTGATCGGACGAGCTGAAACCTATTGGACGGAAAATGAAATGGAGAGAGGTTCACCGAGAGTCAAGATAATTTTAAACTTTACAAACAGAAACTCAATAAATCTAAGTGACTGGCGCGATTCATTTGAAAGGCAAACATGGTTTATTCACGAAGAAATGCATTAAGCCAACTATAATTCACTGGTGAAACATAAACCTATGTTTTACACGTTCTTTCAATTTTAACGGTTCTTCTTACGTAAAGACGTAATTCCGGCTTGCCGATAAATAATGACTGTTCCTTAATTAAAAGTGAACTTTTTATTCGGCGAGCGATTAGAAGCGATTTCTGCACTGCAGTTTAAAGTTCAACAAATTGCCCGTAGTCAAATTCGAAAGTCAACAAGCAACGACGCAGCCGAAACTTGCGTTGAAGCTTATCAAAAAGCGCAATCGACGCGCCCGGGCAGATCGTATTTCACGGTGCCGTCGTAACTCACTCCTCCGGCGCATTATTTTCTTTGTTTCGAAGGGCCTTTCCCCCCCGGTGCACCGGTTTTCCCTTTGGTACAGGCATCAGCCCCGATCCGGCTTGCGCACACAAGCGTCATTGCACCGGTGCGAGAAGTTCGCGCTTGGGCCTCATTGCGGGCTCGTGCGCTCGTCGTCCCAGTTCTTTCCGGGCGAACGCGCGCGCGCGCGCGCATGTGCGAGGAGAGCCCCCGAATTGGAAAGAGCGCGCGCACACGCTCCGGGCCTGGGGAATTATCGGCTAGTGCTAACAAAGTCGAGCGCGCGCCGCGAGAAAGGGGTTTGCTCGAGCGTTCATGAGGCGCGAATGAAATATCGCCTCCGAGACAGGGGGATTGATGATCGCGACCGGTTGGCTTCATTCTCTCTCTCGCAGTGTGCCTTATGCTGCTTTGCCCCGTGCTTGGCCTTGGCGCGAAAACGCTTTGTTGCCCGCGTGGAGAATCATTTTCATGCCGGAGTCATCTTTGTTTGGCGCTCCGGCCGCGCTCAAACACAAACCTTTTTTTGTTGGCTTTCGTTACTTGTAGAGCCGACTACTGTTGATCTCGTCTTTTTTCATTCTCTTTTTTTATATTTAAGATTGATTCCAAAGAGCCAATTAAATAACCAAAGTATAGTTGAACGAACAATCAAGTCTCCATGCAAAGGTATTGCTTAATAAAGCCATTTTAGGCTAGAGTTTTTAGCTCGGCAGCCGAAATTATCAAGCGTGTAAGTACATGGTATTATCGAAGTGCAAAAAAAAGGAGAGAAAGGTCGAGGGAGCGCAGGGCGACAGAGACCGAGTGCGAGAGAGCGGACAAGAAAGAATATGATCGACGCGCGGGCCCCATGCAGAAGGACGCACAATGAGTCCCCGTGGCTCCGCGCCCCGATGCAGTTACGCGGCATTTGTGTTCGACTATTGATTTTTCGAAGGCCGCGTGCACGTCCCTTTTCATATGGAAAGCGTCGCACAATGCCAGCGTAATTACAGGTCCTAAAAGTGCCGCCGCCGCCGCCGCCGAGCGCACAAAGGCGCACGCGCGCGCAGTGCACGGGCGCTTTAATTTCTTAAGTGAGAAATTGCCGGGTTTTGCGAGCGAATTTGTAAAAACGATAAATTAGGGGGCTTATAATTACGCGGCGCAGCTTACTATTACGACGTAAAAAATAAATATTTTACATTCGAAAAAGGGCGAAATATTATATATGTATATGTATAAAAGCGCGATGAAAATTCATGAGAAAGAGCGGCGTCCGCTGCAGGTTTGCAATTTTTATCGAGAGGTACGTGTACTCGATAGAGCGAGCTCGCTGTACACTTTGTATGCACGCGCTCGCCTTCTCGATAAAATGACTTAATAAAGGCGATTAGGCGTATCGCTTTAAAAGGCAAATTACGCGCGCGGAAAGTCATCGGCGCAAAGGATCTAGGAGAGGACGAGGTGTCGCCGGAATAATCCGCTAATCGCTCCTGCTCTGTTATTCTCGTTTTTCTGTTTTTTTTTTTACGCCAGCCGGCGATTAGCATACTGAAAAGATAAACGCGCACTCGCCGGAATCATTATCATTTAAAATGTTTGACTTTTAAATTTGTTAGTTGATAAATTTTAATGAACGCAACGCGGCAACCATCTCGCCTATTGCAGAATGTCTGAAATAGCCGAATGGACAAGTAGGTTCGACATAAAATGACGGAATTTGATCGATCAGCTGAAATTTAAGATAGATATAGCGGAAATTTTTCGAAAAAAGAAAAAAAAACACAAAATCATACGCGGACTCGCGGGTAATTTATTAGCCGCAATGAAAGCCAGATTTAACGCGCTCGTAAACGAGCTGACATATCGGCTCGCATAATTCCGGAAATTAAAGCGCGGGCGCTCGGGCACTTTCAATCAAATTATCGTCGCCTCGCGCGAAAGGCCCGGGAATAATGCCGATGTAAGGAGCTGGCGTGCTAGATATTTCCGAGAGGAAAACTGCGCCGTTCGCGCCCTTTAAACGCCGGGGCTTTTATCGGCGCCGCGCCGTCCGCGGATCGTTAGCCAATTTCTTGCTCCCCTCGCGAGTCGAGGAGATTGACGTTTTATTTCAGGGCCGATCGGCGGCGACTTGTTGCCTCGCGGGCAATAACGAGGCCGCGTGTCGCGCGCTTCACCCCGAGCGAGGAAACTCGATGATCATGGCGCTCATTTTACTAAACTTTTGCGCCTTTCGAGCTCCATTCCGCAACAAGGGTCTTTGTTAAATGCCGGTTGCAAAGCTTGCTCTCCTTTTTATTAAATACACCTTGCATAAGACTGATTTTAATAACCAGTCGGTCAATTAAACATTTACATCATGGCAATCAATATAAAATTTCCAACGCGAAACTGAGTTTAGTAACAATTAGCGTAATAAATGCAGAATGTAAATCCGTTCCCTAGGAACTAAGTTACGCAGCCGCGGATCGAGTGAATTTAGCATTACTTTTGCATAAATATAACAAGATTAGAAAGTGAAATAACTGCGCGGCGGCTGGGCGCGTAATTGAATTCAGGTGAAAAGCTCCTTTTGTGTCCTGCGGCCCGGCCCCCCTCCGCTCGCCCGGCGTAATCAGCGGTTTTTCGCGAGAACTCGCCGGCAAACTGCCCCGGCAGGAGGGAGACTCGAGCCCTCGAGCAAAGGCCAGGCTCGAATGACTATGCATCGAGGGTTTCGCATCGCCGGGAGAGCCGGGGGAGAGTCGGCCGAAGATCGGGATTCAACAGGAAGTTGGAAGGCTTCCGGAGGCTCCGGGAGGGGAGGGGAGGGGACGGGAGGGGACGGGAGAGCTCGTGCCAGATAGCGGCGGATAACGTCGGCAGCTACCGGCTGATTTATAATGATTAGCGCATTGTTCCGCGGCGCCAGTAAATAATGCATCGGTATCATTATCATCGGTAACTTCCTTACGGGTCTTGCTTCCCCGCCTCTCTCCCCCCCTCTCTCTCTCTCTCTCTCTCTTTGGAAAGTTTGCCGGCTTAGCCCGGGCTGCCGTGTGTATCCAGCAGCGGCGAACACCTGCACTCGGATGTAGCGAAGGTTACCAACTTGACAACTCTCCGAGTTGGAGAAACTGCAAGTTTCAAGCGATTTGACAGATTGCCGAGGGGGCGCCAGATGCAAAACAAAGAGCGAACGTTCATACGTTGCGAGTTGCCGAAAGAAAAATCGGCCCGACTGCGGGAGGAGCCCCCGAAGTGCAAACTCCGCGGAGCTGCTGTATCTAAACGAGCAGAAGCGCTAAATACACGTCGCCTGCGTCAACAACGACAAACTTGATTGAATTTAGTATCTCCGCCGGCGCGCGCCGTCTCTCTTTCGCCCGCATTCGACTGAAACAGGATAATTACGGGCGCAGCTTATACGAGTATCGCTCGGCCGCGAAATTACTTGCTGATTAATTCCCGAAATCATGCGATTAATTACTCGCAGTCTGCGCCCGAGCTACCTGCTCTCTAACTGCGCCCTATCCGATTTCTCTTTTAATTCCTTTGGCTTGTATACGCGAATTATTCTACAATTACGACGAGCAATTTCCTGATGATTTATGCGAATAATCATTTCAAGCTAAAACTCTCGAGAGCGTCGCGCTCCTCGGACGGTGCCAAAAACTCGGTCCTGGGAGCAGGTGCTTTAAGGGGCCCGTTTTTTTCGCCAGCCGGGAGACTTAAATCGGAGCTCGGCGGTGGCGGTCTCGTTACTGCACTCGGGGGCAGCCGATCGGGGCGGGCGGCAGCGCGAGTATGAGCGCAACATAATGGCCCCCGATGGGATCGTTAACTCGCGGCTCTTGCAGATTCGTTCCAGCGAGAGAGAGAGAGATCGTGGCGCACGAGAAGCCGAGGCGGCCCATGTATCTCTGCTCGGAGAGAATGCGGGCCCAAGTTCTCTCTGGCTGTCTCTGCCGCTGGCGTCGTACTCCTCTCCCCCCCTCGCCGGAGCTATCTTCATTTGCGGGCTCCTCCTCGATCCCGTGCGTGCGCCTCGGGAAAAGCGCCGTTATTTATGCCGAATAACTTTTCTGTTTCTTTTTTCACTTCGCCGCCGCCTGCATAATTACCCGGCCGGCGAATTAACTGGCCATTTTTGCCTTTTTTACACTCGCGGCGCGCGTGGGAGCTTTTGAGAAATAGCGACGCCCGGAGAGCCCCGCGATTAGGCACGAGGCGTTCGTCATCGTTACTAAGATCGAAAATCTACGAGGGCTTTTTTTCAATTAATCTAAACTCCGCGCGCCAATTTGCTCGGGGCTTGATTTACGACTGGCGATTCATCTCGAATTAGATGCGCGAAAAAACTGCGAGACTTGTGGCGCTGAAAAAGTCGGCAAATTGAAGAAAGCGAAAGGAAACTTTACTCTTACTTTCCGTCCGGTCCGGAGGGGGCGAAATCACTTTGGGCCGCAGACGCGCAACAACGCCAGACGGCAAGCTCAAGTGGTGCGCGACAGATTTTCCAAGTGTCGGGAAATGCTTTAATGAAAACTTTTGGAGAGTCCATCGAGGAATAGTCGCGTGCCGGCGGTATAGTTTGGGGGGAGTAAACGGGGAGAAGTGTCGTCTCGCAAAAGAAGTTCGAAAGGAGAAAATATTTACGCAGGACGGGCGGCGAAGAAGGAGAGGCGAGACAGGAAAAAAGAAGGACGAGCGTGTTAGGTCCCAGCAGAAAACTCGTTCGAGCCGCTCTCCGTCTCCCCGTTTCTTTTATCTCGCAAACCACAACGCCGAAAGCCTTTTAGGAGCTCGCCGTCGTGGTATGTCATTGATATAGAGCCTCCGAGTGCGCCGGAGAGAGAGAGAGAGAGAGAGGAGAGAGCAGCCGCCCCATCGGGAGCGACGCTAAAAAGTACACTAGGAACGCTAACGAATCCCGGGGGAACGGTCCAACTGTACGCGTTCAGCCTTTCCGGAGGGGGCCCTTCTCTATCTCTCTTTTGGTTTTCCGCAGGCAGGCCTGGAGAGGGGGGGAAACGGGCAGGAATCGCCCCATAGAAATGCTAATGACTCGACTGCACCGAGGCGAAAGCCGTCGGTTGGTGTTTCGGATTTGAGCGAGCGACTCGAACACGCATTATATAGATTTGTCGTCTTTGAGGCTCACTTACCTCCCTCCCCTTGTGCGGGTGAGCCGAAAATCGCGCGAGACTAATCTCCGTGCCGAAGCGATTGAAATTCTCTCACGGTGCTATCCGGGCCCGATGTTATGATTTATACGCCGAGTCGATGTGCGAACGGTCGCGTGGCTTCGTTCTCTGTTTGTGTTACGGCCGCGTATAAGGGATCCGCTCGAGTAGATAGCGAGCCGCCTGCGTAACTAAACCGATTAGGCGGCGCAGCGTGTTTGCCGATTTTCACGATGGAAAAAACGTGTAGCGAGAGAGCGGCTTTGCGCTTTCACACGCGCGAGTTTGCTTTTGCCGCGCCAACTTTTGCGAGGCAACTTTCAATTTTAATGAAGGGGCCAGAGTCAACAACCAGCTCGTCCCGCGCTGGGCTTCGAGCTGACATTTCCTTTGAAGCGCTCGCGACGATCCCGTTTGCCAACCTTTTTCGCGGCTTTTTTCCAATGATTCACAGAGAGTTTCAGGTCCAGGTGGCCCCTGCAAATAAATTCAAACAATTTTTCAATCAGGCTAAATAACCGCGCTCGTGCGCAGTATCAATGAAACTTGTATATATTAATAAACGAGACCTAAGCAGTGAAATCAGGGATCATTAACCAATCTGACGCCGTTCGCCTTCATTAAAATTCACAGCGATCATTTGACTTTCAGCGATAATACGCGCGACTAATCCCGGCATTTGTCGCTTACAAAGCTTAATCGCCCAGTTTATTGCAGATATCCCAGCGACTGCGCAACAAAGTAGTAACGAAACGCTCTCGGGCGCCTATATCGGCAATTAGCCGTCTCGCGATAATCCTAAAAACGGCAATTGTAAATTAAGACGATTACCTGGGCGAATTCAATCGTCATTAGCCGGGGCGAGAAACGTTGCGTATACATACGCAAACGGCGCCAGCTCAAGATGCTATCGCCGCCGCGCCGAGACAGCTTACGACACGGCCGCGGAGCAGCGGCGCAGGAATTTCCAGCGCAGCCACCGCCGTGCAGCCAGCGCTTCAATGATTTACCGGAGCGGCGCGGCTAAAGCGTTGCCGAACGTCCCTGCGGGCGTAATTGAGAGAGGCGGCGGAGAAGAACTTTTAGTTTTGCGCGCGAGCTGCGAGTGCGCGGGATATCGCGCCGAGAAATCCCGGCCGTTGTTTTACACAATGGCTTATCTCCGCGGTAAGCGTGTTTGCTCTCTCATCTCCCCTCTTCTGCTGCGGACTACTCGAACTCGCGGTGTGATTCGAGTCAGTCCCTATCGGCGCTTCGATCTTTGTCAGCGTAACTGATAATAAATTGGGTAAACGCGCGCATTGTCATTTTCTTGCGATTTTTCGCGACTGCCTGAAATAAACCCATTACGAAATTGATTTACATTAGCAAAATTTCGCCGAAACACAAGCGCATGCATCAGTTTCGAGGAACAAGCTCCGATCCCGCATCGGTGACGTGCAAGTCATCATTCTGCTTTCATCCGTCTTTGCCGGCCGACAGGTTTGCGAAATCCGTAGGTCGAAACAGGAGTCTCGAATTGCAATTCAACGCAAAGAAAAGCTTTTTCGTTCGATCGCGACAATGAATGCCAGACCTGCCTGCCCGTCTAGGCTACGGAGAATCAAAGAAAGAGCGGAGGTGTATATATATATATATGTATGTATACGTATACAGAGCCCGGAGCGGTCAGCTGCCGCGGGAGATTCAGGGCGGCTGCGGCTTTCACGCTTTTACAAGTCGGCGGGCGCAAGGAACTGACGCTAATGGAATTCGAGAAGGCATTTCTTCGCGCGGCGTCGCTCTCCCCGACGTGTACGGCCCGCTTTAAACGAGTTTCGAGCGTGAAACAATTTAATAACTCTGGTACGCTCGAGCCGAGAGACCGATCTGACTACGATCCGAGCGCGCACTGACTGTCCCAGCTGAGATCGAGGCATCGACAATTAAAATAATCGAGCCCATTACCGGCCCGAGACGTTGATGCGCGCAGAAGGAACGGGCCAGAGAGAAGGGGCCGGCCTGCTCCGTGGAAGGCGGCTGCCACCGCGGGGGCCGCAGTGCATTGATACACTCGAGAGTCCGGAAACCGTCATTACACTATTTTAATGCTTAAGTATTTAAGCGCGTTAAGGGCTCGCCTCTAGGAAGTGGGCGTACGAACGAGAGAGAGAAAGGGGTGCGAGCTAGAACGCATTCAATGGAGGACCTTAAACGACCTCCATCGTTCAGCTCTCTTTTCTCTGGGTACATACGCGGAGAGAGCGAGAGAGAGAAGTGTTCGGTGGCAGATGTGCGCCGCTCTCGCTTAAACGCGAGGCGTAATTGCGAGCCTCGAGCGCGGCGCAGCAGCGCCCGGCTTCCGAAAATTACCCTCTTAGAGCGTTGCAAATCGCTCTTACCGGTGCGCGCAAGTATCGACCTCCGCCCGGCTTTGTTCCCGGCTTCTTCGAAGAAGGCCTAATATCTAGTCGGCGAAAAATCGCTAAGGAATCGCACGCTTTCATCGATCGGCACTGATTCAACGTCGCTGCGGCAACTATATGTATGTTCGAGAGCACCGCGAAAAATGCCGCCGCAATCTCATTTGACATAGCTCGAAAGCTAATAATATAGTGTGCTGCAGCGTAAGCCGCGGTAAAGTTGCAGCGGCTTCTCTAATGCAACTAGCGCCGAGCAATTGAGGAGAATCCACGCTTGGGCCTGCTGATCTAATTAACGTCCATCCTTGATTAGTCGCGACACCCGAGCATTCAGCCAAGTCGTCGCTAATATCGAATAACGCTTCCGGCAGCGAAATTAGCCTCCGTATTCGGTCGCTCCCTTCGCGCGCGTATCGGCAAACCCATCAAATGTCGATGCCGATATGATGCTCCAAGATCAAAGCGCTTTTCTCCCTTCCTGCGGTTCCATGGATCGGGGAGAGCTGCGCAATGACCAGACAGGCAAGCAGAGGCTATTTGCAATGCACAAAACGCACCTAGACGTGGACGCGTTGTCCGCGACGTATATCGTATAGCTCGACTGCCTTCTGCGTAGTCTTCGCATATTAAACTTGGCTCCTGCCGCGAGTTTCCCGCAGATATGTCGATTATACTCGACTAAGATTATCACTGAAAACAGCTTGAAATGACGAGGCCGATTCTACGTAAATGGGGGAATACGAGGAAGCGGGCAGCTCGCGTCAAAGCCGCCGGGCGAATGAACGGATGCGCCGCGAGCGGGAGAATGAAAGAAAGCGCGGCCGAGCCAGACAAACGGCGGCGCGCGGCGATTCGTTGATAAAGCGAGAGAACGAAAGCCAGCCCGAGCGAATGAAAGGTAACGAAAGGGGGCAGCCGCCGCGTAGCCCGGCTTCCTTTTGACTCGCAGCCTGCATCGCACAGAGGGCCGCGGCGATCCGGTCAAAGATTTTTCTGTCTCTGAAAAGCCTAACGTAATATCCAATCGGCGCGCGGGCTGTCTGCCGATGCCCGATATTGCGAGGGCGCCCCCTCCCCATTCCGTGTGTGTGTGCGCGCGGGTGGATTCGATAGGACGTCGTATCGATGCGAGAGCCGCGCCTATATATACAATCGCGGGCCTCAAAGCTCCTCGGGCCACTCGATTATGGATGCGGCGAGGACGCGACGAGCAGAACCAGGAGACGGAGATTACCCGCGGCCTTTGCCCCCGGCTGCTCTCCCTCTGCGACCTTCGGCTAAAAAGAATGCCAGCTTTCGCTCCGTCTGTCTGCGAGTCTCTCTGCCAAAGGCTGACTCCTTTTTTTTTTTTAATAATAATGTGCCCCGTTTGTCCGAGCGTTTGTCCACTTTCGAGGAAAATCTCTTTCGGTGGCCGTCGGGTCGACAAAGCCCGCCGCCGACCAATTGCCGACAGTCGTTGCGCGGGCTCTTGTTATTCTTTCGATCCCTCCTCGCACTTATACTTGCCGAAAGTTTAAGCGTAATTGCGCTTGATAAGCGCGTAATGGATAGCGTGCCTGGAACAAAGTCAGCCGATGAAAATCGCCTTATTCTATTATGAGATTCTTACCGACAGGAGAATTCACTTTTAATTCTGCTTCCGCTTCTGGACGATTTCCCCCGTGGCTGGATTCGAAGCTTAAATAAGTCTTATAAAATAATAGCGTGACAACGAGCGTCTACGGATTCAATGTCGTCTAGCGCGACAATTTGGAACTCGCGTGTGGAGCGGAATGAAAATCGGGGGGCGAAAAAAAAAAGCAGGAAGGTCGGGGCAATCCGTGTCGCGTGGCGACGCATAATTGACGAGACTCTGACAGAGCGGCCAAATGAGAATTTTAATTCAATTCGATACTTAGCCGGCAGAGATATTACGTCCATTAAATCGAGCGCTCAGCCGAAATGCTAGAGAGAGAGAGAGAGAGGGCAATATCTCCCCATCGATAATTTATTTTGCGCTGATTTATCGCGACTAATACACTACTGCGCGGCACGAGGAAACTCGCTGCCGATCGCTCGCTGGATTATTTATGCGACGCTAAGTGATCGCTGTCGTATTTTCCGGGCTTTTTTTTTTCTCTCTGGCTGTGCTGAAAATTTTCCACTACAGCAGCGTCAGTAGCGCCCCTTGATCGATTTATAAAATCCAAGAGCTACTCAGCGCTCTATGCTCTTTTTAATCTGCACTTTCCATCGTCCTTGTTAATGGCAATTTTCGATTTTTACGGTCGTTTTTCCAGCGCCGACTGAAAACTAACAAATAACTGCTGCGTAGGAAGAGTCGGGGCAGTACTCGGCTGGCCAATAATTTATTATTACGATTCTTGGCTACAATTATAATTTAATTATAGTTAATTATAATTAAATTAATTAATTAAAATGCAATTTAATTCAATTATAATTCGAGTGTTCCAGTGAATGCTATCTACATAGCACTGCAGCAATTCAGCAGACCGCGTTGAAGTAGTTACGAATGTACAAAGAAATAAAATTAGCATTCGACTAATTCAAGTCTCAAGACAAAATTTAATACCTGTTTTTTTTTTTCTGTTTCAGGTAAGGAAATTGCTCGTTGGCACAAAATTATTTCTACATCTTGCAAGTAAATTAATTGGTTTGTATTTTTAACTACTCTGCGAAAAAATATATCCATGATATCTTGGCCTTAGTTCGCATTGTAAAACTGCTGCAAGTTCATTGACATGTAGTTTTCTCCGATTATTTTTCAAATCCCAGACTCTGATTTTCCACTTTTTAGGGTTTTTAAAAGAAATATTATCAAAGTAAAATCTTATTTAAACAATATTACTAGATCAATATTAGAATTTAAAAAATAGGCGACTTTATTTAGCAACTTTGTCCCATATAACAAAAGCCAGTATTTTGACTAAAACTAATTACGTTGCATCTGTCACAGAGTACGCGACAAAGAAAAATTTGGCTTACTGTGTTTGGATCCATGTAGGCGCTTTATAAAAATAGCATGTCCTAAAAGCTTCAACGAAAATTGTAGAAAAATTTGTCTTGTCACAAAAGGATCGTCCTTTAGGAGAAAGCAACAATGCCACTTTTTATAATAACCTAATTTTTAAGAACTACAGCTTTGCAATTGTGCGCGATCCTCCTTTCGTGCGCATGCGTGGCTGCGCTTTACCGCCTTTTGCCTCCCGATTGGCTTTTCACTCGCTCGAAACGGTGGGTCAATGGCTTATGTAAATTCATTTGATTCGTTTGTCCAAATGACGATTAAATTTACCAACTTTGACGAGGCGAGGTGAATTTCGCAGCTATAGAGCACATTGTTTAATCCGATTCTCTCACCTCTCCTCGAACGCTGAGAGCCTTTGTTGGTTGATTTTTCGCTAATAATGACGCGTTAATTATTACAGTATAATTTGGCCAGACTTATAAAATAGCTAAAATTTCACCAATTAGGAATTTCGCCAGATTAAAATTAATTAAATTTTTCTCCGTTTGGTATTTCAATTTATGCATTGATTAAAACAATCAATCTCTTCTGTAATAATCTCTGTCGCACCAATTATATAATAAAATTTTAGGAATCATTGAAAAAATGCAGACATTAAACGCAGCACGAGAGCGTTTTATAATTAGCAGGGTTTCAAAATTTGCCTCCTCAATTCTTTGCCAGGAGCTTATGGAATTCTCGCGGGAATTATTCAATTATCGGATCGTAAAAGCGGGAGAGAGGTAGCAATTAGAGAAGGCGAGAAAGTGCATAATTCGCTCGCGCGTCGATAGCAGATAGCTTTTGTACCCCCTTAAAGCGTCTAATTTTCATTTTCCGCGGGCGAACTGCTGCTAGTCGTTCGCGTTCATTGGCCAATAACTCCTCGAGTATAAACCCAACAGCAGGGCGTTTAAGGCTCCGCCAGCAGCCGGCGCTGTTCCTAGCAAACCGACTTGCTCTGTTTTTGCAGGAGAGCTGCTTTCCACGGACCGCCGGCGCTAATATTTCCTTCCACTCTCTTGTTGCGCGGCGCACACACCGCCTGCCCCTCTGAAATTCACCTCGCGAAAAAGAGAGGCAAACTTCAATGGAGAGGGAGAGTTAAAACCGCAGACACTGCCGAGGAATTTTCACAGGAGCAGAGCAGAGTGCGGCCAGCTATTTTCGTCGAAATATTTTTGGAAAAGCCCGCGCTCGTCGCTCGCTTTGAGCCGCTGCCACATTGACGTAAAAATATACCCTCTTTTCGAAAACTCGTTCGTCCGATAAATTCCCGATTCGATTGTAAAAAGTATTCGCGTTTGTTCGAGCGAGTGAAATTTTAGCTTTGCTTTGGGGAGCTGTTTGTGCGATCGGCTCGCGGAGGGTGCGAGGGCGTTACTCAGCCAAGAGTCGAAGAGTCGAAGAGCGCGTGCCAAATGACTCCGTCGTCGGGGAGAGACCGGGAGAGTGACACATAAATTTCGAGACTATGCGTGCGCATGGACAGGCCGGAATTAAGGCGCGCGCGAGAGTCGGAGGCCGAGAGTGGATCTTTCCGCTAATGAACGTATTCATGAAGCTTTTCCGAGATGACACCGCGGCTAAAACCACTTAAGAGGGACAAAACTTGGCTGCACTTAATGTCGTTATATTGCGGGGAATGTGTGTCATAGCGCTCGGGTACTTTAGATAAATCTCAAGCTTGACTTTACTTACTCCGCGAGAGCTCGGTTTACTTTAGCTTTGCAGATTCCCTCTGTTTGCTCATCCCGGATTTTGTATGTCTTTCGAACTTGTACACGTCTTACCGGCCAAGTCGACCGACAACAAAAAGCGTTTTAAAACCAATCCTCCGCGCCGCGTCTCTAATTCCTTTACCACGCCTTTATCATTTATTTCGCTTTTCGGAAGAAGGGAGAGAGACTCGTTCGCGGCGCGGCTAAAACCAAGTGTACGCGCAAGAAGAGCGCATAAATTCTCGGGAGCGTGTTCATTTTTTCCCATGCAGAACGAACCGCCTGGGCGAGAGCGTACGACGTCGCTGAATTTCGAAGCGCGCATTTCTGCATCGCGGCGGTCACGCGGAAACGGCGTTTATGCGGCCGTCTTTCCTTCTCTCCGCGTGCGCATTTTGACGTGGAGCCGAGCGGCTCGAGGCGGTGCGCGCGCTCGTTACAATTCTTTCCCGGCTGGGCAGCTGCTCTCGCCCTTATCGCGCGCGCGGCGCAAACAGTACGGAGCCAGACGCTCGTATCCACGCGCAGTGCCTCTCCGAGATCGTGATCGGCGTGAAAATCGCGCAAGCCGGCCCGCGGCTGAAGCGGAAATCGCGCGCGCGCGCCCTCGTCAAAGCGCGCGCACACGACGAAGCGCTCCTCCGAGTGCAACGACACGCGGGGACCGGGTGTGAATAATTGATACGGGATCAGAAATATCGCGGCGCTTCCGGAAATTTTGTAATGCCGCCTACTTGGCCGCGCGCGCGTCTTAATTGCGGGCTGCGGGGAAGTATCGTTTTTTTTTTTTTTTAGGCGGGACGAAAGTGCGACGAGGACGACCGATGATTGGTGTAATTAAAAGGCGAGCCTTCCCTTCGACGTTTAATTCCATGGCATTATTTGCAATTCATCGGAACTTGTACTTTAGCACTCGGTACTGCAGTAAAACGTTTTATTAATTCGAATTATTCCTGCTGATTTTGATTGTTCTAAAAAAAGTTGTTATTTTATAAAACACTGTTTTACTTGCGCGTTGCAACAAAATTGTAGCCAAGAAACTAACCAATTACGTGCCATCATCACCAGCTACTTAAAGCAATTACAGCAATTCTGCAGTTGATAAATACGCCTGGCGCTTATTTTAGTTTTAGCGGCGTTTGCGGACTCGCTCGATACCAAGTCTACCAACAGAGTGCGCGAGCTGCAATTATACACATTATTCGTATGCCGGTGAGAATATACGTGACGTTTTTACGAGGCCGCTGAGAGTCTCGCGTGCCACCGATGCCCGAGTAATCCGTCCTAATTAATTACGGTTTTACTTATGATGCATCGAAGCTTCTTTTGCTCTCCCGCACCGTTGCCCTTCCCCTCCCAGCTCTCCGTAAAACGATTGAACATGTATACTATCTCGTAAATTCTCCGGGGATTTGGCACAATTGACTTTTAGAACGGCGTAAATCTCGTATGTACCGCCTGTACCTAATACCTTTTCCTCGGGAGAGAGAGAGAGAGAGAAAGTAGTGCAAGAGCGTTTATATACGCCGATACACTCGAGCTTCAAGTCCTTTTAAATCGCCGCGGAATCGCGCGAGAGCTTAAACGAGTTTCCCGTTTTTAGCGATCAAAACGAATGGCTGGAGGCTCTTGTCTTATTTGTCGGGCTTTTATCCCAGAATTTTCTGGAAAAACTGAGACGAGTTTTAAAACATGTATACAATTCTTTTGTTGATTCACTCATTCTTAACGTGAAAAGGCATTTCCACTTAAGCTCTCGAAATTAGGAACGTGATACTAGGAGATCTGCTGCTTGACAAGAAAAGCTCTAAAATATTCTTGCTTTGCTCGTTTCGCAAATGCTTCATCACAGTTGAAATATTGAGGCTGGACAAAAGCACTACTACTTTGGATTGAAGACTGCAAAGAGGCGCGTCGCAGAAAAGCTTCTTAAAAGTTCCAGTAATAGAAAAACTTAAAAACGGGGACAAGAACCGGCTATATTCGTAGAATTTTTATTTATCATCTTCTAGTCTATGCGCTGTCAGTCTGGCTTTCTTTGTCCACGAATTCAAACCTCAGTCTGTCTGCCTCTCGCTCTCTCTCTCTCTAAGCGCCTTCACGAGCTGAAACGTAAAAAAGGTCGTTGGCGAAGGCGTGTGTCAGTTTTTTGCACCGCCGAAAGAGACCGTCATTACGGACGGGCGAATTAAAGAGTCTTTAGTCCTTAGCTCGGCGGAAGTCGAGGCGTGAAAATTCTCTGTGAAATCGCGCGAAAAGCGAATCGGGAATGCTATTTTGTAAAGGACCCCTTGAACTTTTTCAATCGCCTGACATTCATCATTAAATCGTTCAATTGGCAATGGGTATATTATTCGCAAAGGAGTGCGACTCGAGCACACAGGCCTCGACAAGAGAGGGCCTTGCGCCCAAGCACGCGATATAGCTCGGGTCGCGCGCAGCCAAGCGAAGGTCTGATCAAATTGCCGGTCATTCGTTGAATCGGAAAAGTTCGATAATCAGGAAAGTTTCGGGACTCGGCGTCTCTCCTCTTTCCGTGAGTAATGGCCCGATACACGGTAATGGCGCGAACGCGGACCTATACGCGCGGCGCCCTTCATGTACCTAAAGACCAGGGTGTCTCGCATTCTGTCTCTATAGCCTTCTTTTTGTTTCGTCCAGTTCGGCGATCGACCCGCGCCGAATAGTAAAGAGCCAAGGCTCTCGTTTCCGCGGCGAACTGCGTGCCAACGAGAGAGCAGCTGCTGCTGCCTTTTGCTTCGACTTTCTCGTGTCACTTATTCCCGATAAATACCTCGTGCAAGTGCTCGAAACAAATGATCGATCGATTGCTTCTTATCTCGGTTCATAATTTTTTAGCCGAGAGGGCCTTAACTAGACCTCGGCCATTTTTCTTCCCGCCTCGGAGCGGCCTGGGGATTTATGCCCGATAAGCTGCGAGAGAGGCCGAGAATTTCCGCTCGATGTGACTAATTAACGAAGCGTAAAACGAATCTCAAAGAGAGCCACTCCGCCTTGCACTCTGTAGCTTTACGACGGATCCGATAAAATTCATTTCAAATATAATATAACTCCCGTCTTCGTCCCGGAGTTATCTTGCCGGAGGAGCGGTAAGGGGGGAGGGGGAGAGGAAAAACTGCCCGAGGAATGCCTTATGAACCTAATCCTAGAGAAGTTTTTCCTTTTCACGCGCGGTTAAAGCCGGGCACAGCCCTCCGGGCTCGACTTTAATCAAATATCAAGCAGGCCGCAGTGTTTCTAGCGATGCGCCGGGGATGACGGCACGCACGAGCGCCAGGCAGGCAGTTTAGCTTCGAGGGTCACTGCACTCGAGCAATTTTCCGTGCGGCCCGACTTTTCCTCGAGGAGAGAAAAGAAAGCGAGGAAGAGGGAAGGAGAAGAAGCCCCCGGCGGTCCTGACGGCGTCCCCCTTCCTTTTGGCCCCCTGCGCGCCTTTGGCTTTTGGCGGAAGAGCTTCATCTCCCTCCTGCTGCTGCTGCTGCTGCTGCTGCTGGCGGTCTCGTCGCCGAGCTCTCCGGGGAGGACGAGAGGAGGAGTCTCCTCGATAATTTTGCCCCTCGCAAGCTTGTCGCCCTGATAAACCCGCCGCTCGATCCTTTATTTTTCCTTGCCCGGGCTTGCTTGCGTAGAGCTTTTCTGAGAATCTCTCGGGGGCGAGTTTCGGGAACTGATTTTGACTGCGTGGCCAAACTTTACAGACCCTCCTCTTTTATAACGGCAATAATGTTTGCGGGGGGGAGAGGCACTTTCGCATTTTACGCGAGAAAATCCGGCCCGCGGCATTATCAGAAAGCTAATCACAGAATTATTTACCAAAATTAGCCCGAATTGCGATCGAATAATTAGCAAGATCCGGCTTGAAAGCATAAACAGTTCGTATCGGGATGGACGTAACGGTTTTCGCCTGGGGTGCCATTGACTGCCAAAAACATACCACTCTCGCGTACGGCAAACTCCCCCTCATTATCATCAGCGACTGGATTCCGAGCGGCTTGATCTGCTTTCCCCCCCGTCGCAAAGATTCAATTCGTCCGCATTTAGCCGAGTGACTTTCCGGCGATTTCTTCCCGTTTCGCGTGCGAGCAAGATGAAAAGACCCAAATTCGATTAGGATCTCTCGAGCGAGGCGCACTCTCCCCTCGCGCGCGACGATTCCTCCGCGAGTCTTCCATAAGTGGATTAAAGCTCACCCCCCCTCTCCGTGTAAGCGTACATGCGCGCGTTTGATCTGCAAAGTAGAAGGAAGCGGCGAAAGAAACTCCGGGCCCCCGTTTTCGAGGATCGAGCGATCGCGACGCCGAGATTACGCGTCGCAGGCCTAAACTTTCCTCCTGCCAGCCTTTTGCGCTGCGTTTGCGCGCGGAAGCCAGCAATTTGATCTCGCCTCGAGATATCGCCTCTCACTCTCTCTCTCTCTCGTTTTGTCGCAGTCGAGCCCGGCGCCGACGGGGAAAGAGAAGCCCGAAGAAAGAAAGCGGAGAATGCTGCAGTAGCTGCAGCCGTTCTCGTTCAAAGGAAATAAGCAGATATTCCTGGAGGAAAGGGAAGGCGGGCGCAGATTACTGGCTATCGGGGCAAAGCTCCCCGGATCGCTGCGACAGATTCTGACATTGATACGCTGCACAATGGCAAATTAGGCTGTTTTTTTTACGGGTAATTGAGTTGGAACCTCTGGGCACATAATAACGGCTTTTCTATGAAATTCCTTATCGAGATCTGCCCGAGATGAGCTATTCAACTTGGGTATAAGGAGAAAAGAGTGTGCGTCTCTTGCCCAGTCAAGCTGCGCTATAAAAAATAATGCCCGAGATGTAGATAGCGCAGTTAAGCACTTTATTTAAATCAATAACACAAAAACAACTGTAGTGTATATTTTCGGCTTATGTGCAAACGAACGTTTGTTCACAATTCTAGGGAACACAACTAATTATATTGAAAATCCCGGTAAGATGTTTTTCTTGAGAAAAATGAATAGAATAAAAGAAGGGACGGAAAGAGAGATAAACAAAAAAAGCGTGCCTTCCAAGTGCACAAGCGAAACGCAAAGAAGCAGAAAAGAGTGCACGGAGGGAGAAGGAAGAAGAAAGCAAGTGCAGGGAATTACCTGCGAGCAAATAAGGGAGAAGCGGAAGATCGTTTCGGCCGATTGGCACCGCATTAAGAATCGTCGTCGGCCGACTTCCTGGACCTTAGCTTCGCCGCCGTCTGACGATGTCCCCTGACCTGGAATAAGATCAAAGAAACTCCGATGTAGAGCGGCGCTTTTGCCTCGGCAGAAGCACGCGACGTTTTTCGCCTTTTCTCGATTTAAAAAACCAAAAAGTATTCCAAAATTATAAAATAAAGTAGGATAGGTTAAGGGAAGTTGAGAGCCGCTGCCTCCGCCTCTCGTCCTCGTCCCGACGAAAGGAAAGGAAACCCTCGAGGAGCGCTCGCCTTACTCCCCGCGTATAAGCCGACGAAATTATTCGCACCTTTGGCCTCTCTCCGAGCCCCCGGAGCTATTGTCACACCGATGCGCACTTTCTGCCGGGATGAATTCAACGTGGGTATCATTTTTAGTCCCCGCGAGTCAAGTGCCAGAGCGATTTCTCCTCTCGCTTGACGTTGACGCGGTGGGAACTTTGTCGAATTCAATTGTGTACGGCTTGCGGGGGTCGCGCAATTAAACGCGCAGCTCTCGAGCGACAAAAGCAAACAAGTAGGTTGAAAATTCATGGCCAAGGTGTAACGCCGCCGCGGCTCGGAGTGAAAATTTATCACGCGCGGACAAGCGTAATCTGGTCCGATCCCGTGGCGTAACGCACATCCGTATAACTACAGCCGCGTACAAACATATAATCTGCTTCATTGAATCTTGTAAATAATGGCATTAGCCGAGACAATAGCGGCCTCCGCCTCATTACTCGATAAGTCACTGCTTTGACAGTTTAATCACAGTTTTTCCTCGCTCGATTCAAGCAACCAAGGGCAGTACCTGCTCTCTCCGTCTCTATCTATCTCTCTCTCTCTCCCGCTTTGCCGCAGCGATGAGCACTATTAAGCAGCGACGGCATTGCCGGCTTCGCACTTTGCCCTGGCGAACTCCGGGAAGCCCTCGGGCTCAACTGAACTCGCATACATATTTGCTGCACGGGTGTGCATAACGGTAAAGGACGCAAAGGTAGAGTGCACGTACACGCGCTACTTTCTCCCCCTGGCGCGGTGCCTCCTCCAACTCTAGCAATAACAAACAGTGCTGCCGACGCTTCGGTTTGTCGTATCACTCGGGTTAATCAAGGACTCGATGCGATTGCCTGCTTGTACTATTCGAGCGAAGAAAATTAATGATGGCCTCAGATGCGATGCATTTTCAACAGACGACCGAAAATCTTGTTTAAAATGTCGGTCTAAGTTAATACGCCGCTTCGTCACCGGCGCATGAATAATTCCGAAAATATCGATAAAATTGACGAGGAAGCGCGTGAGAGCGAGCGAATGGCGTACTTTTGAAGGAAATTCCTCAACTCGAAAGCATCGGCGCACCCGTATAATCCTCCCCTCAGCGGTCCTAATATTTTCGAGCGCCGCCGCATCGTCAAATATTCACTGCAGTTCCGAATGTCCTCTGTCTATAAATAATACACACACTCTCTCTCTCTCTCTCTCTCTCTTTCTCCTGAAAATCACAGCGAGGGGTGGAGAATAGAAAAAAAGGGAATCTCCCCTTTGGCTCCCCCCATTCTACCTTGCTCAGTGTGAAAATGCCCTTACTCACGATCGGTCCTTGTCGCCCGTTTTCCCAGGTAGACGCGGGCATCCTGGTCAGCACAGCTGGATTTTTCTGCGCGCGCTGTCGTTGTCGCCTCCTCTCGCTCCTGAAAAAAAAAACGGCCATTCACGCAACAGCTTGTAATCTCGGGGTCCCCACGAACAAGAAAGCGATACGCACTTTTTCGCCGCGCCCTCTCGGGATGACACAAAGCCGCCTGCTGCGTCTTGGCGTCGCTTCCTCTACCCGAGAGAGCGGATCCTTCCGGTTGACCTGTCTGCCCGATGCCTCTACGTATATATATATATATATATATAACCAGGAAATTCGGCATTCGTCTTCCCTTTTTTGGGGAAACGAAGCGACGACCCTCGGCAAAAAGCGGCTATAACGAATCAGGCGCGACAAGCATCCTGCGGTTTTTCTCCCCTACGAAATCTCCTTTTCGGAGGAATGGAGTTCGACCGTTCGACACACATAGTTAGGCGTGTAAATTTCATGTCCGACCGTTGTATACCTCGCTGTATTTTTTGCTCAAAGGATTTTACATTTTAATTACATTACTCGTGGACAATTTACATATTGAGAAGTAGGTAAACAAATCTTGTTTACAGCAGCAATAAGGAAAAGTGCAATCGATTAAGAGCGTTCGGCTGAATAGCTCGCATCGGCAGATCGGCTCGGCGTAATGATTAAGATTTCCCGGAGTTGAACTCTTCATTACGGCGGCTCTGCACAAAGTCCCATCGCGCCTCTCGCGGCAATCGTTATCGAGCGGAAGTCGCGGACACGCTCGCAGTCACATTCGAAATATCGAGCGGGCATAATCAGCGAGTCGACAAACGAGCGTAGGGATGCCGAGGCGAGGCGGGAGAGGGATGCCTGCCGGCTACGGAGCGTTTGAATTTACGGCCTCTTAAAAAGCGAACGGATGATTATTCCGCGTCGAAATCAATGGAGGAACTGGATTACCGCGCTGCGAGCTAAATGCAGAACACGCGCCGAGGAGCACCCACACAGCCGCGGCCCGCACACCTTGCCTCTCTCCCTCTCTCCCTTTATTCTCTCTTTCTCTTTTCAAAAGCAGCTCTCCTCTCTCGATCCCGCTGCTGGCTGCCTCGAAATTTTCGAAGCCGCACGCAGCGTGTTCTTTTGAGGCGAGCGCGCGACTAATGCAAATTTCGAACGATGAAAGACATTCTTTCCTTTCAGGCCGCTTCTCCGTTCTCCAGTGAAAAGCCGCGGCTAAATTAATTATTTTTCAAAAATAAACGCTTACCTCTTTCCCGCGCCTGTTTTCAGAGAAGGTGACGGAGACTTTTGATTGTACGAAAGTCAACATTATTTATATTCGTTTGCCTTGCTTCTCAAAACAAATAAAGCAAATATCCCGAGAAAGAGTTTCTCTCTCGAGTGGCCTTCGTAAAGCGGCAAGTAAAAAATCGAGATTCAAGCCGCGCCTCGAAAATGAATAATTCTCCTATTTTGCAGCTTCTCTCTCTCGCTTCCCCTCCGGCTCACCTTCCTTCCTTCTCTCTCCCGAGCGTTTTACAATACTCGCTTAACTATATTATTTGCCGCGGCGTAAGAGCCCGGAGAATGCTCTTCATTACTCGGCAGAAAGGCTTGAAGCCTTCATTACGAGGATTAATAGTTGAAGAAGCTACCCCAAGCGCGCCCGGAACGCCGCGCCCGAGAGAGCTGCCTCGATCGCAGTCGGGGGGGCATTTATTGGAACTCGGGGAGATGCCTTTTCGCCGAGAGTAGAAGAATCACGGCGCGAGAAAATGAACGAGCTCGCTAATTTTATTAGGAGCGAGATGCGAGGCGCCGCGACTTATTAAACGTTAAAGCGGCTAAAACTTGTTTGGCTAATCGCCGGGCGTCTGCTCGGATAATTGCCATCCTCGCTCGCTGCGATTTTATTGCCGCGTTATTGCCTTTTCCCGAGCGACGAGCTTCGAGTAATTGCCCGAGAAACGATTGCCCCTAATCAGTGCGTCATTTGTCCGGAGCTCGAATTTTTTTGGCTTGCCCGCAGCGGCCACGAGCAATATTCGTCGGAGATGTTCGTTGCGCCTGGCAGCTGCGACGATCGGGAATTCGCGCGGCTCCCTTATCTCGCTTTATAACGACGGGCGAAACGTCGCCCACAAAGATCGAAATTTATTTCGACAGTCGCGATAAAGGCGCGGAAAATCGGCCCGAGTCCGCCGCTGTCATTAAGAGCCGAAACGTCCAATTAGAGGATCCGCGCGAGTTCGTTACATCGGAATAATGGGGCGCTGCTTTCCTTCTTCGTCTCGGCGTATTTACATACATTTATATTCATATCGAGGCCATTACCGCGCGCGACTCGAATCGGAACGTTTGCTTGCACTCTCGCTTTTTCGCCAAGCCAATGGGGGAATCGAGATTGCGAGGCAGCGGCGGAGGCGGTTTCGCGGGGATCAGCTTTTTTCTCTCCGCAAGCGAGTCCCGCAAATATTGTCCTCTTACGCCGATGCTTTCCCCTGTTTCTAGCTTTTTTTCGATTCGAAGGAACGTTTCGAACTGGCTGCTGGGAAAGTTTCAGCGTTTGCGCGTTCAAATAAAGTGATAAAACGTGGCAAGATCATTTTTTTTTCTCTCTTCGATTGCGAAAACATTTAATAATGTTGATAATGATAAATAAGTTTATACAACAGATATCGGAAAGAACAACGTTCTCCCTTTGGTCTGATTTGAGAGACACTGAGGGTAAGGAAGACGAAAGCGAGGCGGAGAGGGAATCAAGAGACGGAGGTAAAGGGCCGTCCCTTCCCCTTGCGGAGAAACCTTGTTAGGGAATTATTTGCCGAAACGCCATCGAGCTGATCTGTTTGCGAGTTAGCGTTTCTTTCCCGACCGCCGCCCCGCGAGGAATCGGATCTCCTTTCTCCTTCCTTTGAAAACACTTCTCCTTTTTTTCCTCGTCCTCCAATCGCGTCATTAAAATACAAAGCCGTTTTTACGCGGTCTGCTTTTCTCTCTTAGATCTCATTACCGGTGCCGCCGGGCTCCAACTAAATAGTTAATAGGCGCTTTTCTAAGGTGGCCCCAAGTTGCGCAAGCTAATTATTCCGCAAACAAATCCATGAGAAATGAAAATACTCGCTCGGGAGTGCGGCATTCACGAGTCCCGCCGCTTTCCTCGAAAGAAGAGCCTGAGTAGGACGAGTGCAAACAGGCACAAAGTGTCCACTGCAATTTCTCGGTATTATGCAATCTCGCGAGTTTAGACGCTCAGCATCACTTCTCGTGGACAAAGGCGCGCATTGTGCTCCAGACTGCGGCACTGCGCGCGCGACGAGCGATCGAGATGCATCTCTCTGGCTCCACTGGGAGTCCATTGCCGAGCTCTTGTTTTCTGCCTCGTAGCAATGCCTTTTTCGACAAAGTATATTGCTTTCGCCCTCTCGATGATTTCGGGCGTCGGCGCCCAGCAGCTATATAGATAAAGCAATCCGATGCTCGAGGATCGGCTATATCGCGGCCACGATCGCGTACTTTACTCGCGTAAAGATCGTGACTCGTTCTCCTCCGGTTAACGACCGGTTGAACGTAACCCCCCCGCCTCGCGGTGTGTGTCGCCGTCGCCGTCGCAGTTGTCTCTCTGACCCAATACCGAATCCGCAGGCTAACGAATTCACGCGCGCTTATTTACGATCGGCCTCTTGACAGTCGCTGTTGCTCGTCATCGAGGGGATATATATATATATATTCGTATGAGCGGTGGCTCGCTTCCTTCTTCTTACGGGCGCATTGTTCCCTTTGTTCAAAAATAAAGGAATACTTTTCGAAACGAAAAATGTCCTTGCGGTTAAAACTGGTGGATGCGTTTCTGTGAAAGAACTCGATAATTTATATTCCTAGGCGAATCGGCAACGTTAGCCGCCGCCGCGGCGAGCAAACACTCGTTCGGCGATTGATCGTGTATACCAATCGCGTCGCATCTTGAAAACAGAGCGGGGAGGCTGAATAAACCGGCTAATCGAGTGCAGAAGGTAGAACGCGGAAAGTTCCGCCTCGCTCTCCATCATCGGCATGAAAGATTCAGCGATCTCCCGGTCTCGTCGCGACGAGACTCCTCGCTCGAATCGATCCTCCCGCCGCAGACTTCAAAGCCGCCTGTTGCCGAGGAGGCGGCCGCGCGCTCATAAGTAATGCAGCTCATAATTACCGGCTCCATTCACGTCGTTGTCGTACGGCGCGCTCTCCTAATTTAACGAGTTTTTCGTTCGGCGCCGCTGGAAGAAGACGTTCCTCCCGAGACGCTCCGCTAAATAAAATACGCCGCCGGGTAAAACGCGGCGAAAGCGGATACGCGGCCGAGGCGCGGAGTCGCCGTCGTCTAAAAGCTCGCCGAGCGCGCCTCGAATTTCAATTCGCCGGCCATTATATTCCGGGCTCGCCTACTTACGGACGGCCGTCGATCCTGCGCCGCGCGGCTCTGCGGACAGCTTCTGATGACCTTTCTCATTAATGCCTGCATTTAGCAGCTGGTATTCCGAATAGACGCTCGATTCTTCTCGTGCAGGAAAATTTATTCCGAGACTTGGCTAATTTGTTTGAGGAGAAAATCTGGGAAACACTCACTTACTTATCTTGCTAAAAGGCTTCTCGGCTTTAAAATAATGCGTATTTGCGAATCTGATTATCCGATTGTACGATGTTATTTCGATTTCGATGGATTTCGCAATTATTTATCGCGACATTAATTATAAGATAAATAAATATTTACAGCTCCGATTGATTATACAAACATTTACTATGTGGTCAAATACCTTAATACTTTCATGTTTAAACGTAATCCAGCCTGCGCAGGGAAAATAATTAATTTACTGGCGAGCGGCGCAGTACAGAATTTTCGCAACTTGTTGATTGCACGCTTCATCTCTTACTGATCGTTACTCGTTCGGGTAGCTCGAACAACATCATAATAAATATTATATTAGCTCTCGGCGGTAAAAATAACGACTCGCGCGCAGAAATGGCTAATCGTTTAGTCGAGCGGACAGAAGCGCAATTACGGTGATGACTCTCCCTGGAAGAGTCGCGCCAAGAAGTTGTCAAGGCGCATCACTCCGGCAGTGTCTTCGCTGCTCGATCTGCGTTTCCGATACATTATTCATGCAATTTAGAGCGACACGTATGTCACTTTAATAGGATGATGAGTCACGTCGCTCAACGCTGTTCTAATATATTCCTGGAAAATTATGAAAGGGTCTTCTAACAAACTAATGTAGGAGTATGTTAATTCAAAAGAAAATACTCGAGACTGGTCTTGAGTTTCCGGGGCTAGAAAAAACACTTGGTTACAAGGGAGAAACACGAAATTTTCGTCGAAAACTGCTGGCGCACGGCGAGCCTTTCACCGTGAATCAGTTTTCTCTGGTTCGGGCCGGGAATGAGAAAAGCGGCGGAGAAAAGGCCGAGTGGCGGGCAATGGCGTGCGAAAAAAGCGATAAATTATTCCCGTTCCATTAGGCGCTGGGCAGCACGTTGCGTCGCTACCACCGAGAGCCACGATAAGCCGGCCGGCAGCCACCCGCGAGAACAGGTTTCATTGTGGTTAAACAGCGCGATGATATTTCAGATCGCATCCACTGCTTCTTTTTTCCCCGCTTCCTTCCAAGAGCGACGCATGCGCCGAGATCTCGGCCAATTATTCCGGCATAATTTCCATCTAATGCCGCTGATAAGGGCCTTAATTGAGAATAGCCACGGCTTTGGGTACGCCGTTTGTTGCAGCCGCTTTCATTCAATCATTATCGAAACTCTTGCAATCCTGTTTTTTCACCCACTCAGTATTCATTGAGTAATTACTGTGTACTATAAATAAACGTCTCTTGTCACTCAGTCATTATGTCAATAACTAAATGTAAATTATCGGTATTACAGTATTCATTTGAGTTTTAGTTAAAATTAGGATAACGCGAAAGAATAAAATCTTTCAGTCTCACTCTGAAAGTAAGGGTGTTACGTAATAGTATATTACGCACCTAGGGAGGTAAAGAATTGGTAAGCTCATAGCTCGTGTAAATTGACACCCGAGCCGAAGGCGAGGGTGGCAAACACGAGCTATGGGCTTGCCATTT